>JAAAKG020184809.1:0-25438 GCA_010014905.2 Druon quercuslanigerum
TAATATTTAAAAAAGAAGACGAAAGAAAGAAAAAGAGAAGGAAGGGGATGTGGTTGGTTGCCTTCTCATTTTTCTTTTCTCTTTTTTATTTTTGTTTGAAGTTTTTGTTTTTAAGAAAAAATAAAAATAAAAAAATAAAATAAAATTAAAAAAAAATTTTTTTTAGTTTGCAATTGGAACATTCTTTTATTTATATTTTTTTATTTCATTGTTTGGTTTGGTCCAAATTTGGTCGTTGGATTCTTCTTTTTTTTAGGAGTTTTTATCAACTACACTTTGAACAAGATACTTTTCATTATTATCATTATTCACATTTAATCTTCGGAAGAAATAACGAATACATTTATATGTATACTACAACAATGAAAAAGCAGAAAAACCTTACGCAGTAATATCTATTCATGAATGCGACCTTGATTTTGCCAGGGTGTAAATATTTAGCCGAACTCAGAATCATACATAGATTTTACAATTTTACAAATATAAAACTGTGAGAAACAGACGCTATTATTAAAGCGTGATTAGAAAATAATGTAATTCTCGGAGACTCAAGTTTGAAATTATTCAGCGCTGAAAGCTTGAATTTAAAAATATTTGTGGAAAATTCTTTTGACTAATTGTTTAAAAGATGCTTTGCATTTGCAAAATTGAAGCTATTTACATACATTTTACGTATATCTATATTTTTTTTGTTTTTTTAACAATATTTATATATTTTCCGTATATATTACTTTAGCCAAGACATATTAGGCTGTTATCTGCCTGATTCTTGTGCACATTACGTGGTTTTGTTTATTGATTTACGGCATACATCTACAAAATATTAACACAGAAAAAGAGAAGAAAATTACCGTTTATTTTATTAATTATGTATTAAAATCAATTTATCTTTAATAATTTGACTTAATTAAAAATAAAATACTAAGGCTAAAAAGTAAAAAAAACTTATATATTTTTCTCGAAATGTTGATTTTTCACAGGCTGATTCAGACTGATATATTTTTGGATGCTTGGCAGTATTTTTTCCAATAGAAAACTAAAATTCTAAATTTTATTTGTAAATATATTACCTTTCCTAAGACACATATCAAATTTCTATAGTACCAAGGGCACAGTTTTAATTAGACTTACAAAGTACCATATTATAGAAGATTAATATCAGCTATTGCTTAAAAGTTCCTATGTAAATACTAAAATTGCGTAATATATGTATATATTTTTTACCAATTTGGGCCGCGTACGCCCGCTAGTTAGGGTCCTTAAATTTTGACCCCTTGAACCAATATTAAATCATTTTTTCGGACTATTTTTTAGTTGTGAATTTATCGGTTATCCAAAAATTGCTTCAAACGATTTGATGTAAGGGGATTTTTTAAATTTTACTACTAATTATCAATAAGCCAACTACCTCAGCTTTCAGCTAATTAGTGGAAATTTTAACTCCGAAAGGTATATCCTCAATAAACAGTGTAATGATTCTTTTTAAGCAAACAGTTATATTTTTCACCAAAAAAGTTAGATACATAAAGTACAGTAAGAAAAAAATGTACGGGATTTAAAGAAGTGCATAGTACTTAATAAGACCAGTTAATTGAAATGCCTAAAAAAAGAAAATTGTTCTTATTGCAAACAATAATATTTTTTAAATTATAGAATGATTCTTGTTTTTAGATTAGTTTCTTTTGATCAAAGGGTTTCTGATTTCACTTATTCAGTTTGACATTTGTTAATTTAAGTTATTTCAAAAATTTTCTTTTTTGGCCCACCCCATCATTCCGAAGTAAACTTAGGTATAGCTACCATCATGCAATTTTATTGGGTATAATTTTTTTAGACTTTATACTCAGATTGCGTCTAGAAGAAAGATAAATTTTTCTCTTTTTGAGAAGGATAAAGCTTTTTGTTTTTTCAGCTTGTAATAGGAAAATTCTATGCCAGTTTTTTAAATTCTTATGTTAGATTTTTTTGTTTTTTTTACGAATTATTCACATTAAGTTGATTATTAGACGTTATATAGGATTTTAGAAACCTAATAGATTTGACACGAGACATTAGAGTCCTCGAAATACAAAGAAAATAAGGTAGGAACCCATTTACTTCCAAACTACGTATAAAAAACACATGGAATAAGAAAAATAAAATACATTTCTAAAACAATCTAAATTTTTCTTACATTTAGGAGTATTCTGAGTAAAAAAAGTAGTGCATACAAATATTAAAAATAAAAAAGTGACAAAATGAAACATTACAAAAAAAAAACTGTTTTACATATTTAATTTTTTTATAATTATATAAAAATGTTCTGAGAAAACAACGTAGTACAATATAATTTCAGTTATTTTAACATTATTTAAACAAAATATTTAACTGGTAAATTTATCAACGAATGTGTGAGCCAGGAAAACACGTTTATTTCGCTACATGGAAAGAAGAAACAAAAAAAAATTTAACCCTTAACTGGGGCAACTTCTTGGAATTGCGTGAATGGGGCAACAAGTGTTTTTCACCGCACAGTGTTTTTTTGTTGGAAAGTGTTTTGCGCTGCCTGCATTGAATACGTTGGAACAAAAAAAGTATTAAGAGGATTTTAACATTTGTTTTTTTCAGTGATATATGTTTTTATAGCTATTACTGTAATTTAAGATACATGACTCATGTTCCATTTTATTGAATTTATTGCTTTTAATTTGAGCGCAAAAGATTGTTGTGGTATTTTGAACCCATAGTGCCAGTTGACAGTTAAAAAAATACATCTAAAAATAAATAACTGCTTTTCTTCGCTGATGAATTCATAGATCCTAAATCCTCAAAATCCTATGAATAAAACTTTTGTATTTCTAGGTCCTGTGAAGTCCTTTGAAATGCTTTTAGGGCTTGAGATTTTATGCAGTTCTATTAGATAATTTTAGACTTCTCTAAACACCTTTAAATCTTTAAAATAATATTTAAACCTCAGTCAACTTCTTCAGGTATGTTCTTAACTATTTCTTTTATTAATTTAAATATTAAGAAAAATAACAATTAAATCATTCATTACATACTATCTTATATCCCTAGAAACGTGAACTATTTTTCCATACATCAAATGCACCTACAAAATCGGTCAGATCTTTCTAAATCCTTTGAGAACATGATCACATGAGCTGATAAACAATATTGTAAATCTGTGTATATCCTACGTAGTTTCTTGAAATAATTACAAATTTTTACACATTTTGGGAAATCCTTTAACATTTTTAAAAATAACTTCAAAATCAGTCAAACGCATCCAAATATTTAAAACGACATCGAGAAATCGCATAAATCTGTTTAAATACTTAAATGCGTAAATGCGTAAATGCGTCAAATATTTTGACATACTTTTTCAGTCTACAAATTTCTTTTCAATCCATTGATGATTACAGGATTTTACAAAATATTAGGAAAAGCTCGAGTCAGTTTCAAAGATATTTAGGACATTTAAATGTTCTTAAGAAATTTAAAAACACTTCATAAATTTTTAGAGACTCAATTATTAAAACTACACATAAATCATTAAAAATAATTAAAATCCTTTAAAATCTAAATTATTATTTAAATTATTTGCTTAATTATTTGCTATTCCATTAAAGTATCTTAAACTTTTTTATACTTTAATGAGACCTTTAAAATAACATGAAATTTTAGTCCGCTTCTGTAAATATTATTTACAATCTAACGGAGCGAACAACGAAAATAAGATAAAAAATGGATGTGTATATATGAAAATATAAAAAAGAATAACAATTAAATCGTAATATTTCAAACCTTGAGAAGTAGATCTAATTGGTTTGTTGACTCTCAAAATACCGTCAGTATTTAGCATTCGAAGATTTTAATTGAATAAAAAAAATTATAATTATAATATAAGCACCTTTCTCTTAATTTTGCAAATCATAATATCCACACTAAATATAATATAAATGATATGAACAAAAAAAAAAGTTATGATGATCTTTTTTTGAATTAAAAATATGATCGAATAATTCTGACTTTAGAATCTTTGAAATACTGTGAAATCGTTTAATCAAGAATGGTATTTTTTGGATTTTCATTATTTTTATGCTGTCAAAATTGAAATTTTCGATTTTTTATTTTGTATTTTTTTTTTTAAATTATGTAAATGCTATAACTGGTAATGTTTGGTTTTGTGAAAAAAGTATCGTGCACACAGGCAGACATACATACAGACAGACATACAGATAGACATAAAGACACATAAATATATTCATTCATACCTGTTTTTTGTATTTAACTGTTTTAAAAACGTCGACATTTGACAAAAACTGGGTGGGTCAAATTTTACAGAAATCTGATACTTTCTATGATGAGAATGTAAAAATGAATTAATTTGTCACGAATCCTTTTTTTAAAGTTCTATTTTTTTCCTCTTTGTAAAAACAGCATTAAAAACATACAAGAATTAAATTTTAAAAACTACCGACACAAAACGAAGAAGAAATTTAAATTTTCAAAAAAAAAAATCAAAAAGTTTTTATGATAATCTTTTAGGGCATTAAAAAGAAATACTTTTCTGCTCTTTACATTCAGTGCTATAACTTTGGTAATTTTTGATGGTATGACAAAATTTATTAGGATAATTTGTTCGACTTTTTGAATACTATAAATATCCGTATATAAAACTTTTTAATTTTAAAAAATTTGGCCTTAAAAATATTCAAAATAAGCCCACTTTTTGACATCTTATCCAAAACGGCTAGCTAACGAAATTCACTTTTAGTTTAGGATAACAAAAGTGTGTTTCACAGACCAATCTAACAGAATGATTTTTTAAAAGGAATCGTGACATTTGACAAGAACTGCGGAGGTCAAATTTAAGACAAATTAAATACCTTCTCTGATGTAAATGTTATAATAAATCATAGTTGGCCTATGCTTTAGCCATTAAGTAATAATCTGAAGGGAAAAAATGTTATAATGGGCCTTGAACTTCAAGCGACATGTTCTAGGTAAAGAAAAACAACGGAAAATTAATTAAGTGATACACATTAATTAACTAAAAATTAAATAGATTTGTAAATACGTAATTATTAAATATTCATAAAATAAGTAAAAAGTAACTACGGGAATAAACATAATTATTTCAATAAAAATAAATGAACGGGTTGAAATAAACACATAAATATTAGTGAAGTTCAAATAATTGATCTAAGATTGTCACTTGAACATGATTCTTACTTATTATTTGCTAGGTAAACTACCACGTATCAAAAATTAAAAAAATTACGCAAAATTCAAGCCACGATTAAAGTTGTTAATTGCTCAGTTTAAATTTAAAATTGTCTTAAGTTTGGAAATAAACTGTATAAGACAAATGCATTAGATTTTCAAAAGGACAACTGAGTCAAATTGGAATCTTCTATTGCCATCGCTGAAAAATCTTGGATAAAATAAAAATGGCTTAAACATTGTGAGTAATAGGGATAGACCAAACTAAATAGAAACCACTCCGCTTTAATTTTAACGCTAATGATCATTGTTGAAAGAAATGTCGAAATAGGTGGCATAAATTATGTTACGACTGCGGAAAGAAAGAGCAAACTACGGGTTAGCGTTTCTAGCTTTGTCCATAAGCCGACCGGAGCTAAGACAACTCAAGCAGACATGACTTTGCTCAATTCTACGACCACCGACAAACACATAAATTAAACAGTGGATGCAACGTGGTCGAATCCACACCAAATATTCGACAGCGCAGTTCAATCAACCGCTGCAGGATAGACACGTCAGGAGTTGGGGACAATCTTGGTGCACCCTTTAACCCCAAGCCAAGTAGAGGCAACGCTAACTCTTACGTTGATTAATGGACACCTGAACTCTTCAGATTGGAGTCCGTTTAATAACATGCTTGACTGTCCTGTGTGTGTTAGGCATGGACTTTGCGGAGGAATTTGTTCTTATAATCAGCGCGCAAGAGAGAGAAGTTTGAATGACTGTCTAGATAAATAAAAAAATTCCTATAACGAGTACTTCCTTCTGTTCTCTATAAATAAACTGCGGCTAAGTTCGTCGAGCCAACGGTCGAAAACCAGGGAAGTTCTCTAATAAAGCAAAGGAATTACTGCATGTTACCAAAGGTTCATAAGGGGCTACTCGCAGAAGCTGAGATATTATCGACAACGATGTAATTGAGCTCTTGTGCACGCGATGCTAAAGCTTAAGAAACTAGGATGTCGAGGCTCACCCATTTAAGAGACATAAGCACAAAACAGCAAGATTAGGTGCATCTGCGACAATCTAAAGGTATAACCGTGGTCACAGGGACGCTAAGTTCAAGGTAGAAGACCTGGTGAATAAGCTTTTATTCCCAGAAGAATAAAAACATCTTTTGCAAAGTGATGAAACCATTGGAAGTGCCGTAGGTGGTCGTAAGAGTTTGCTGACGCAGTGTCTATGCATTCTCATCTCTGGAGGGCGGCTTTAAGGGGTGATATCACGTTTTTAAATTGTTTAAATACGTGAATAATAAGGAATTTACGCCGGTAAAAGCGGCTGCTTTAAACCGGGAACTTCTCGAAATTCATGATTCGGATGAAGAAGGTGAATAGACCGCATAGGGAGGAACCGGAAGACAAAATTGTTTTGGCTGCAGAACCAAATCTTAAACAATCAGCCAATGAGCAGGTTGATATGCAAAGGCTTACAGGATTCAATTTTAGAGTTCAGTATCTGTTGTTGAGCCTAGTCTTAATAAGAATACTACATTTTCACCCGAGATAGAATAAGGGAATATAATCAGATATTGATTTGGCCCAATTGTAATATGGTACTGTACTCTGAATATGAAAAATTGCATAAATTAAACTATTGAATTTAAATAACGATAGATGCAAAGATTATAATTAATAGCAAATACCTGGAAGTAAAGCACATATTAATTTTATGTTTACGTTCCACTTACGTTTAAAGTGCAGGACCCCAACTAATATGAGTAATGTAACCTGAGGATAAATCTTCATTTTTTTTCTCAGCACACAAGAAAGTTTTAGATCCGAAATCGGACTTTTATTAAAAATGTTATCTTATCTGACAACATAGCATGGAGTAAGTTTTAAAATTAATGCCACATTAGAGAATTTATTATGAGAGCGATTATTGTAAGCTAGAAAGTATAATTTATGATTAAAACTGTCACGGAGAAATTTCATTTCAGAACAATAAACTGCGTTTAAAAATTAGAATATAGTAGAAAATTAAAGTGAATTTTTGTAAATTGCTTATCTTTGTGGTTGGAACTGAATTTTTTAAATTGCAAATTTGACTTTGTTTGTCATTTAATGATTTAATTTCACCCTATTGCTGTACGTAATTTTCAGTTTCCAGAAATAGTATGCTAGTTATTTCGAGTAAAATTAGGCAGGGTATGAGAGAATTTTATTTTGATAAAACGGCATTTTAGATACAAATTTAAAAATTTCATACTTTTTAATTTATTTTTATCAAAAAATGTTTCTGCTATAAAAAATGACTTTAAAAAATACTTTAATTTTCAACCAAAAAACTCAAATTCTCATCCAAAAATGTCATAGTTTATATTTTAATAAAAAAATATGAAATTTCGACCAATAGAAATTTTTAGACCAAAAAGATGAATGTTTAACAAATAAAGATTTTTTACTTAAGAAAGAAGTAAAAGTTTGAATTCTTGAACCTTAAAGACAAATGACGAATTTTCTTTACAATAATTAAATTTTCAAACAAAAAATATGTTTTAGCAAATTTCTAGCATCAAATTAAAAGAAAATTATCATAAATAATAATAAATTGTTGAAAAAATTAGCTCTGTTGTATGCAATTGATAATGTCCTTGCCTTCTTGATTTAACTGAATTGTGTATTAAATGTTGATTAATTCAATAAAATCGAGAATATCTAATTCAATTCGATTGAAAAATGTCTGAAAACCATAACAAATTGTTAAAAGCGTGAGTCTCAACGGCTACTTTATAATAAAAAATAGCAGTTTTTTCCAACAAATATTATTCATACGAGGAAGTTTTTAGAACTTCACAAAACAGACTTTACGTATCATTTAAAAGCAACGAATTTACTTCTTTGGAAGATGTGCAAAAACTGGGGGGCAATATTCGTGCAAATTCGAAAAAAAATGTTCCTATGGATTTTTGTAACATTAAGCTATGTAATTATTTTTTCACGTAATAAAATCAGATAGATTTCAAATATTAGACAAGTACTTCACAATCATCTCTTAAACATTTCACAAAAGTTTCAATAATTTCACAAATATTACCGAATATTTCAAAAATAATTCAAACATTTCGCAATGGTTTTTAAAGCATTTCCAAAGATTTCACAAAGATTAAAATTATGACAATTATTTTCCGCAACATTTAAATAATTTCACAAATAATACCAGATATTTCATTTATTAGCAATAAAGTTCCCGAATTGGGAAATTCCGCAGTTTCAAAGAAAATGAAATAGACTTACCTTTTCGCTTGGCCGTTAAATGCTCTAGCCCGACACTTTAAATTTTAAATAATTAAAATTGAACACACACGAAGAGAATTCTTTTAGATGTGCAACGTGTAAAAACTCGACGCAGACTAACTTCTTAAACGGAAAGAAACCTTCCTAGAGATTGTCAAATTTTCAAGAAAAAAATACTTGTTACATAAAGAGGGAAAACAGAGAGAAAGAAAGAAAGAGAGAGAAATAGAGAGAGATAGTCAAAAGGGGGACAGAGATGCGAACGAAAATTTTAGTGTTTACTTTTCTTATAAAAAATTTTGAAAATTGGATCATTTAAATTTTAAAGGCATTAAAGTCCTATTATTTATAATTCAAAGCGTTTAAAACGAACTAATTTTAGTTTAAAATAAGGATCTTGAAAAAATGTATTCAGATAAAAATTTTGAAAATACAATAATTTAAAAAGATGTTCATGAAATAAATTTGCCTTTTTTGGAAGAATTCAACTATTTTTTATTTAAAAAAAAATGTTTTTGGATTGCAATATCAACTATCACATGTTTTGATGCAAATTCACATTTTTTATTCGAAATTTCACTACTTGGTTCAAACTTTTTTTCAGAATTAATAATTGTAGTTGAAAATTCATTCTTTTTTGTCAGAAAATTAATTTTCTGGGTAAATAATTTATACATTTCAAAGAAAAATAAGTTTTTTTGGTCAAAAAATCGTATTTTCGGGCTAAATAATTATAGCGTTCTGCAAATAATTTATCTCTGTTTTATAAAATATGTAATCTTTTTTTGTTTAAAAATAAATCTGGTTTAAATGTATTCCTTTTTGCTTAAAAATTCAACTACTGGGTCAAAGATAAAACTTTTTTTTCAATTTTAATTGGAAATATCTTAAATTTTCAAAAATCTTTTTCAATTTGATTAATAATCTTACAAATATTATCTTTATATAAACTTAATAACTATTCACCAAAAAACATAAATATCGTGTTATCTAGTAGTCTTAAAAATAATCTGATTGTTAAATCTGATAAGATATTTTATGTTTGCTTGCAAAATTATATTAATCAATGATTCACACCTGGAAATTTTTGTAACAGCTAATTTTTACCTTGAAATCTAAAAATAACTAATTTCAACTAACTAAATAGATACTAAAACTTTTTTAAATGTATTAAAAACGAATTAAGGAAATGATAAAAAACGTTTAACATTTATACAATTAATTAATAATCTAAAAACATACTACGGCGAGAGTAGTGATGACACAAACTATGCGACAATTTAAAAATGTTAATTATCAACTATATTCAGATTTTAATTTTAACAATTGGATCATTCGAAATTTAAACAAATTTAAATTGTTTTGTTTTCAATTAAAAACATTCAAAATTGAGCAATATTGATTAAAAAATTTCAAAACTGAATAATTTGGATTTTAATCAAGAATCTCGAAAATGAATGATTTTATATAACAATTGTAAATATACATAACTTTCAAAACGTTAAAAATAAAATATATTTCGATTCGTATTTCACAATTTCGATCAAATTATAATGCAAAGAAACTGAAATGTAAATATTTTCAATGCGAATGTTTGAAAATTGAATACTTTTAGATTTGAATAATTTCTCATTCAACTTGTTTAAAAATGAACAATTCTATTTTGAATGAAATAATCTTAAAATTGAATGATTTCATAAACTAAATATCATTCACTAAATATAAGAAGAAAATTCCTATAAATTCGATAGTGGAAAGCTAAAAATTGTTTCATCAAATTATATGAATTTATTCACGGATGTATAAGTTAATATTAATTTGAAGAAATTTATAGTTTTTCTGCTAGGATATATATTCCAAGTTTATTGTAAAGTAATTTCCAACATTATTAGTATAATAGATAAACTTCAGCGATGATGATTTATAGGAAATGTCGTCTTCCTTCTTCTAATCTTTAGCAGATTTTCAAACAACCCTTATCAGCGCCTCACAAGTTGTCTTATCAATGCTTTCGATTACCTTATTTTGAAAATCTATTCACACATCCTATTTTTGTAGATTCTTTATTTTTATTCGCGTTTGTTTCGTTTTCTTGGTTCTCTTTTTTCTCCATCCCTGACCTAGGTTAGTTTTGGAGATCAGAAGATCATGGTCAGTATTGCATTCATAAACCCTCGATTACTGCATCTTGTTTTCAAAAATATGAGCAGAAAATAAATGTAAAATTCAACCTAAATATCTACTTTTCCTATACCAATTGTTAATGACATTACAACCCTGACCCCTGATCACTTCTCTGTGCAAAAACTGACTCTATTAACCTGCTCTATTTCATCAGTAAATTAAAGTTTTAGATGAAAACAGTCAAAAGCATTAATAACTATCTGCAAATTTGCCAGAGAAGCATATAATAACGTATCTTCGGCATACCGAAAAAAGCAAAACAAAATATAATTATAATAATAAAAAATATTCTATAACTATTTCTGCAATAATCGGAGAAATAACTAAACTTATGTGATCACCAAACTTCTGTCTATAAAGAGTATACTTTATATTAAAAAAAACTTGATTTCATGATAAAACTAATAATGAAAAAGACCGAGTTGTAATCTTAAAACAAAAATATAATAAAAAGAAGATTCAAACAGACGTTAAATAATTCCAAACTATCACTACTAAATTTATTTATCAAAGATGTTGCATATCATGTTCATATTTTGAAGTCAAAAATTTCCAGAATTAGAATTGGATTAGAAGTATTTTTAAAAAGAGATGAAATTATTAATCTTTAAAAACATCATATTCTCCTCAATCAACAATTTTTAGACCGTTATGAAAACACGAGAGCAAACTTTCTATTCCAATTTATCAGCAAATTACTGTTAAAAAGCAATATTTAAATTTACATAGGATCATTGAATAAGGAGATGAGGATAATTGGTTTGCAAATTTGACAGATACTCAAATTTCTGATTCAGTTGCAGATATCAAGCATACACAAAATTTCTATTTTGGATCAGCACGACTTCCGAAATAAGGTGATACACTTGTCAAAGAGCTTTTTTGATAAAAAATGTTTCCGTTTTAGTAATATGGATTGCTGAAGAAAGGAAAAGGGAAGGAAGAGGTAGTGGTTGGTTGCCTTCTGATTTTTCGTTTCTCTTTTTCATTTTGGTCTGAAATTTAAAAAAAATATTTTCTGAGATTACAATTAAAGCATTTTTGTTTTCTTTTTTGTTGTGGTCCAGATTCGATCGTTGGATTCTTGGTTTTTTAAGGTGTTTGCATCAACTAGAGAGTTGCAGACATGCATGGAGATGGTTATGATTTCCTAGCAAAAATTTCCTATAAAATATTGATTTCCATTGTCAGGCAAAAAGTTTATACAGCAAACTAGGATCTATGTGATGAAATTGTAGTTTGATTTTTTTTTAATTTTGAAAGTTTTTAAAAGTACTCATAATGTGGACAATTGACCAAAATGAAAGCAAAATTGTACACTAACCAAATACATTCTCTAAAGAAGTTGGAAAAAGGCAATATATACAAATACATATAAAATGTGTGCAGATAATTCTAGTTTTGTCATCATTATATAATTAATTTAAAGAACTATATGTTCATCGACAAGGCATTATTTAGACTGTTTACAGGTTTCACAATATTTTTTTATTGTATTAAGAATGACGAAAATGTTTCGCAATCGCGCTCTGATACTGAATTCTTCCATGTGACAATAATTTTAAAACATACTCCATGTGGCTGTCGCTTATGTTGACAGAGCAGATAACATTCTTGGAAAAGTCCGATTTCTGTTCTAAATCTTTGTTTGTGCTAGGAAAAAAATGAAGATTTATTCTCAGGTTACATTACTTATATTAGCTGGGGTCCTGCACTTTGAGTGTAAGTGCAACGTAAGAAATAAATTAGAAATTTCTTTACTTCCTAAATATTGGCTATTGATTATAATCTTTGCCTATATCGGTATTTAAATTTAATATTTTGATTTATGCGATTGTTCACATTCAGTGAAAGGTACCATATTTCAATTCGACCAACTCAACATTTAAATGTATGTTTTCCATTATTCTGTCCCGGCTGAAAATGTGTTATTCTTATTAAGATAAGGCTCAACTAAAGATTCTGAACTCTTTTAAATTGAATCCTTTAAGGCTTTGAATATAAACCTGCTAATTGGTTGATTATTTAAGATTAAGTTCCGCAGCCCGAACCATTTCGTCTTCCGGTTCCTCCCTGTGCAGTCTGTTTACCTTCCTCATCTGAGTCATGAATCTGTAGATGTTGCCGGTTTGAAGCTGCCGCCTTTTTCGTTGTAGGTACCTCATCTCCGGTCAACATATTTGAACAATTTAAAAACGTGATATTGCCTCTAAAACCGCGCTCTTGAGATGATAATGCATATACACTGTGTCAGCAAATACTTACGACCACGTACGGACTTTTCAATGGTTTCACCAATTTACACCAATCGTATTTATTCTGCGGCCCCAGTTATAACATTTAGATTGCCTCATAAACTTCTAATCTTGCTGTTCTCTGATTATCCATTTTTAATGGGCGAAGCTCGACATTGTTGTCAATAATATGTCAGCTTCTGCGAGTGAATCCTTATGAACCTTTGTTGACAAGAAGTAAATCCTTGGCCGTACTGGATAACTTCCCTGGGTTAAGACCGTGGGCTCGACGAACTTAACCACAGTTTATTTACCGAGACAAGAAGAAAGTACTCCTTTAACCTTTTTTTACGTTGTCCATGTTCTTTTTTCAGCAAAATGGCAATTTATTTACGGAAAATTTTATAAGTGCCTGGAAAATCAACCAAATTCCTCTGCAAAGTCCAAGCCTAACCCACACAGGTCAGTGAAGCATCGTATTAACAGAAATGCAAACTGAAGTTTTTATGTGTGAATTAATCAATGTAAGAGTTAGCGTTACCTCTACTTGGCTTGGCGTTAAAGGGTGCACTAAGATTTCAAATATCTTCGTGATGAAACCTAACAGGATTGATCAGAGTCTTTCCCGACTTATTAATTTAGGTTTAATTTATGAAAGACGTCCGCAACTCCCAAAGTTCCTATGCTGCAGCGGTTGATTGAACTGCGCTGTCGATGATTTGTTGTTGAATCGATCATGTTACATCCAGTGTTCAATTTATTTGTTTATCGGTTATGTCTGCTTTAATTTTTGTTTGCTTCGGTCGGCTTATATAAAAAGCCAGAACCGTCAACCCGCAGTTTACTCTGCTTAACTGGTTTCACTGACAATAGGCTGAGTCACATCTGCTTGTTTCTTGATACGCTTTGCACAGTCGTAGCAGAAGCTATGCTATCTATCCCGATTAATCTCAGTGTTTAAGCCGTTGTTATTTTATATAAGCCTTTAAAAGATAAATAAAAGTGCCCTTTAAAGTTTATTTACAAACATGAGACAATTTTAACTTTAAACTAAGCAATTAACAACTTTAATCTTGTCTTAAATTTTGGTTAATTTTTCAAATTTTTGATAAGTGGCAGATTTCCTAGCAGATTATTAGCAAAAATTCTGTTCAAGTGATAATCTTGAATCACATATCCAAACTCCACTAATATTTTAGTTTCAACTTCCATCCTGTTTATTAATTTTAATTTAAATCATTATTTCTAATTCCCTTAATTACTTTTGACTTATTTTATTAATATTCAATAATTAAATTTTACTTGTCTAATTAATCTCTTATTAATTAAGGTGTATCAATAAATTAATTTTTACGTTGTTTTTCCTTACCCAGATCTTCTCTCTTGACGTTCTGGGCCGATTATAACGTTTTCTTTCATCAGCTTATTTCTTAATGGCTGAAGGATAGGCGAATTATGATTTATTATTAGATTTTAATCAGAAAAGGTTTGTGTTCAATTTGACCCCCGAAATTTTAGTCAAATGTTACGATAGCTTTTAAAAAATGATTCTATTAGATTGGCCTTTTTTACACTTTTTAGTCTCCTAAACTAAAGGTCAATTTCGTTAGCTAGCCATTTTGTATATCAAGTTAAAAAGTGAGTGCATTTTGAATATTTGTCAGACCACTTTTTTCAAAATTTAAAAATTTTATATACGGATATTTACAGTATTGAAAAAGTCAAATAATTTATCCAACTGAATTTTTTCATAAAATCAAAAATTACCAAAGTTATAGCATTTAAAGTCAAGAGAAGAAAAATGTTGCTTTTTGAATGCCCTTTAAAATGATCGTAACAACTTTTTAAATTTTCCTAAAAAATTGAAAATTCAAATTATTACAGCCTAAAAAAATTTAAAAATGCTAAAATTACATTGTTTCACCAAACTATGCAAAATACGGTAAAAGATACGGAAGAAAATTTTTGTTTTTTGTCGGGGGGTTTTCAAATTTAATTTTTGTGTGTTTTTAATGTTATTTTTACGATTAGTGCCAAAATTATAAATATCAAAAAATGATTTGTTAGATTCTTGTTTTTTTTTTACTGGAGTTTTCATCACATTGAACTTTTCTACATTTTTTTATATCTGATATCTTAAAGATTTTAGGATTTTAGGGAATAAAATAATTTAAGCCTATGGGATTGCAATAATAACAAACAATCGTACTGCATTACAGTTAATTTAAAAAATATATAATTTGTATATACATATGAAGATTCTATGAAAAAATGCTATAGATTTCAAGCTTGGTTTTACTTATAAGCATGTTAGTTCGAATTTAGTCAAAGTCAATCAAATAAAATTTTCTGGTCCACATTGCAGCCTGATACTTCTTGGATAAAGTCAGGTACATGAGTACATAAAATATACAAGAAATAATGTAATGCGATAATGCAATATGTACAAATATACATAAAATGTGTTTAGATAACTGTAATTTTACTACTACTGGTTGAGGTGCCACGACGTCTATTTACAAACTTGACAATAGTATTTCATTTTTTTAGAAATGAAGACAATGTTTTGCAATCTTCTTTCCATACTGAAGATTCCTATATGACGTTAGTTTTTCCGATGTCAAATATTATTAGTAAATGTAGCAGACGTTTATCGTGAGATGTGGCAAAACAGAATAAAAAAAACGCTTTAACTTCACCAGGGCACACTCCTTTAAAGGGGTAATCTGGTATATGGATAGCTTTTGAATTGGAACTGGTGGTTTAAATATTTTGAAACCATTTTTTTTTAATTAAATTTTTTTTAAACTTTCTTTATAAATCTTTTCTTCATAAAATTTTGTCCACATAATAAAAAAAAAATTAACAAATGTTTTGCAGAAATTTTTTGTAAATTTTCTCAACACATTTTCATTTATAGAATAAGTAAATGTTTTGTTTCGTGGTTTTGATAATACTTGAATTAACGCCTTAATAGGCTAGAAATATCTGCCTCTTTCGCGATCAGAACCTACTTTGACTAACTTTACCATAATTTTATTGCACAACTTTCTTATTCACCAATTATGTAAGAGATTTTTTCTACTCGTTTCGCAAGTTTTTTACTTATTTATTATTTTGCCTCAAACGCAAAAAATTTTAATTTATTTGGAATAATCTTCATGGAATATGAAAAAGGTATCTTGTGGATATCTAATAAGATTCATAATAAGAAAACGGAGTACGCATGAATCATAAGTCATGCAATAATTTAATGTTTAGTAAGCAATCAAGACAAATTTTATATAGCAGGTTTAAGAGCGTCCTTATCAATTCAATGATGCAGACAATAAGAATCTGCAAATATAGAAATTGTCTCACCCCTACAGTGAACGATATTTCTTCACACAGAAGTACAAGCAAATAAATTTGTATACTTTGGAGAATACTTTGGAATGAAAATAAAGGGAGAATGTGTTAATAAACTTAATTGTTCTTTTCTCTAAAGGAACTTTGCAAATAAGAATTTCTCTTTATTGTACTCTCAGAAATTTGGAAAAGGGACATAATACACTCATTTTTTCAGTTTTCTCGAGAGGATTGGAGAAGAACTTAACCCTTCTGGTTTTTTTAAAATGCATTTGTGAACGGAATTTACTTTTTAGCGCGGTTCATAAACTTTCGAGACAGGTGAAAGTGTATTGCTATTCATAGTTCTCTCAAAAAATAGTTTTCTTTGTAAGAAACAAAACTATCTACAATCTTGTAATAAAAATAATCGCCCTACAGTGGACTTTGCTAAACTTGGAAAAAAACGTAAAATGTAATGCTTTTAGCAATTGTGTGCAAAATGACCTGAGGTACACAAAATAAAAGAATTTCTTTTTCAGATAAAGGTTAAAATTTGCCAAGTGGTTGTCTTTCGTAAATTCCAGAAAAAAGGCCCAATATTTTCATGAGATCGGCCATTCATCGCGATTCACTTTAGTGTGTCATTCTTGCAATGTTTACTCAAGTTGGTCTCATTGTGTTATTATTCTCTCCCGGGTCTCTGCTTTTTTTGAAAAAACAGTTTTCCTTTCATGAGTGCATAGTACGTTGTTTCTTAAACTTTGATTGTTTAAAATTTCAAAAAAATTAAGATAACGCTGCACAAAAACTTCATGTACTAATGTCGACTTTTTTATTACAAAATTAGTTGCAGGAGGAATAGTAGGACTTCCTCCGTTGGAGGAGAACAGAATTTACGTAACAATGTGGGACGGCAATAATTATCGTAAAATTATAGTACCCATGGGAAATACATATATACCCTGATTCATGTACCAAAATTCTTGAAGTGCCATGTGTCACTCTTATATACGAACGGAACAACTCCATAATTACGCTGCAAATCTCTATCATTCTGCTCCATATCATAATTATGTTGCTTCCCTTCATATTCCAAAGCATGCTGTCATGAAAATAGGAGATGGTCGAATTTATTCAGCGCAGAATTTTGAATTCTACGATATAAACAAGCATGATCATGGAAATACGAGCGGAGGTGTTAGAGTCAATTTACCAGAGCCCAACAATATATATATGTATATGGCTGGAAGAATGATCACCGGAGGAGTGTATAGATCAGTTTTGCAGTAGCTTTAATCATAATGACAATTATGTCATAGAGCGGGCTTGGAACTGTCAAGACGCAAGCGACGTTTTTTAAGAGCTGTACATTTTATTTAGCAATTTCATAACATGACAGACAACCCACAATTTTCACTCTGTTTTTCTATGTGCTTTTTCTTAAATTTTCTTTACAATAAATTTAATCAAGAATGTAATGAATAAGAATAGTGTATATATAAAAAATTCAAACAGCTAAAATCATTCTATTTTAAATTAGGTAAAAAAAAGGTATTGCAGAGCAAAATGATATATCTTTTTCTGTTTATTTTAGTTTTAGGAAATGTGAAGAATAATATTTAGCGATATTATGAAGTGAGATATGATTTTATAATTATAATTTTTTATGTTCAATTAAAATCTACTGACAGTAAACATTCACGTTATTTTGTTAGTAAAGCTAATAAATAAAACTATTGCTCGAGGCAATAAAAATATAATATTAAAATTTAAATTGTCATTCTTTTTTCTATTATAATTAATTAAACAAATACCTAATTAAAAGAGTAAAATTCTTATCTTATTTATTGTTTCCATCCACGAATTTGTATGTGCGTAACATTTATAGAGGCAGGCGAAGATTTAATTTTCTTTTTAAGATTTTTAGGAATTTATAAAGTTTAAAATAATTTAATTAAATCCAAAGAATATCTTAAACTTTATAAAGATTCCCCATCATTTCATATGATCTTCAAAGGTTTTAGTGTAATTTAAAGGATTCCATGAAAAAACACAAATGACAAATAATGTGTAAGGGATTTCAGTATGTGCTACGAACTTCAAAACATTTTATAATATTTGTATAAATTTTAAAGAGTTTCTGAAAAGACAAGAGTTTTTGCAGAATTGTAAGAGCTTTAGGAAACTTTATTATATTTTACTAATTTTTATCTGATACTTGAACGCAAAATATTTTACACATAACTTCGTGTTCATGTGCAGAGTTCCCGAAAATTCAAACAAAGAATCGAACGATCAATTTGGACACTAACGTTATTTTTTTCTGTTGTTAATTAAAAAAATATAAAAAATTTTTCTGAAAAAAGAAATGAAAAAATTCTGTTTAAGGGCAAAAATGAAAAATCGGAAAGAAAAATTATGAGGCAATTAACTAAATCCCCTTCCTTCTCTTTTTATATCTTTAGCCTATTCATTTTTATTACGAAAGTTTTTTTATTGTGATTTGATAATAGTGAAAATGAAAAAGATGAAAGAAACAGAAAGGGAAGTAAGGAGATTTGGGTGGTTGTTTTCTCAGGTTGAATTTTTGGATTTATTATTGAGAATTCTGTTTAGAATGTGAATTTCATGTGACAGTATAGTGTTAAGTAATTATCATAGAATGAGAAGCAATCATTAATTTTGGGGGTAGACAAGTCCATAAGAGACCGTAAGACAAAATTTTTAATTTTCAGTATTATTTCAGTTTATCAAGGTTTATTCTGATTCGCGAAAAACCGCCTTTTCTGGAAGTTATGAGTTTTTTAATCTATAGTTAAAATTAAATAATTTGTGCTTGTTACCAGTAGATCGGGAGACAATTTGATTTCGCCTTATTTTTGTAGGTGAGCTAGAAGGTTCACCATCTTTTTTATTTATTAGATTTTTGAAAATTATATAAGATAGAGATTGGCCTTCTTCCAGATGTCCGTAAAGATGCCGACATGAAGCAAAGCATAAGAAATATTCAATAATCAGAGGCAATTAATGCCATATGTCCTTTTTTCTGTCTCTATCTGCAATTTTGTTATAATTGCAGTAATTGAGCGAGCCTTTAATCTTAGCTTGAACTAGGTTCCTAAGTTCACGAAGCTAAGGGACTATTATACTTCTTTTCGTCCTTTGTTCAAGTCGGGGCTTGACATTATGTTTCCTTGTCAGAATTATAATTTCTGATGTGATCCAGGGGGCATCTTCATTTAAATGTTGTGGGACGTGTAGCCAATAAAATTTTTTAAATGCAGAAACTGGTTAATCAGTCAGATTGTCGATTTTATTATTTACATCTGTATCTTGCAATAATTTTTTTTTAAACATATTTATTAGATATTTCCAAAACGTATATTCATTAATTTTGGAGAGATTCCATATTATTTTTTGGGATGAGTTTGAATTCAGATTATAGGAACATTTCAAGTTAATTTTAATATAATCGTGATTAGAAAAAAATTATTTTTATGATATTTATAGATGTCAACCTTCTCAACCTTGTCTACAATCCTTGAGTCAATATAAAACCGCCTTTCCAAATTCTCTGCTTTCTAAAGAACCTTCTAATTGGCTCGAATTTATCATACTATTTCTCAAATATTACAAAATTATAAAAATTTTTTAATCTTTCAAGGAAAGGTGCAGATAATATGTGATGTGTTTTTCTTTGATTTAAATAAAGACAGGAATAAAATTTCCTGAAAGCCAAAAAGGATAAAACGATATAAACAAAATAAAAACGCGTCAAGTGGTATGTGCTCGTTTTCTATGCTGATGCGAGTTTTTCCCTGAACCAAAAGTAACACAAGGATGCATTTTATTCTTAACTACCAATTAGAAACACATCAAATAGTAAAGTAAATTACATTTTTCAAACAACCTCAGTTTTACTAAACGTGTAAGAGTATTATGAGAAAAGAAAGAAGAAATATTTGGAGTATTTGTAAATCATTTAAAGACATTACTTCTTATTATTGATTAACGAAACCATAAACTCTAAAGTAGAAGTTCTTTTCTCTACCTTCAAAAGAACAACTTATTAAATAATTAGTACTTGATCAAATAATTAAAAATGAGCAAACGAATAATTGAATTTTTTTCAGTAACCCAGCATTGATTGTTTATAACAAAAGTATTATACAGACCTTTAATTAACAGCAATATTGCGTAAAATTCCAATTTTTCTCATATAGACTCTTATCTACTTTTTCATCCTTAAAGTTAATTTTATATTATTTACCGATCAATTCCTATTAAATCGAGTAAAAATGGGGCGGTTTTGCTAAATTTTCATGCAAGCGAGCGAGACTTTATTTTTAATTTTAAGTAGACATTTTTCGTCTTTGAGCCGAACTCAAGGACACCGACAACAAATAGATCTCAAGATCTCCGAGAATCATCACTAATTCGCTTCAAATTTAACAGAATGTGCATATTATTTATTTTTGTAGCAATAATAATATTGTTTATCTACAATAACTATATTGTTTGGATGACGAATTAAAAATGCTATTCATTTTTTTCTATCGCCAAGGGTTCACTAGAAAATCTCAGTTTTAATGTTTTTGCGGAAAATTGTATATGCCTGAAGTTCATGAGACTGGCAGGTTCCGAGCTTTAATTTAGCGAATAATTTATTACAAAATGACTAATTCTATCGGTCGAAAACGAAAACTTTTGTAATTTCGACCCTGAATAATATTTTATTTATGAATTGGTTATCTAACTTACTCTAAAAAATTTTTTTGAATTCAAAACTTACGTTTTTGACTAGTAAGTCTCATCCCTAGCCGTCACCGAGACACAGCCCTTATGAAAAAGAAGTATTAGTAGGTATTGGATTCCATACTTTTTTTGCGAAAAATACTAGATTTCCAATACCTATTTGTGAAAATGTATTAGATCCAATACTTACTATTGCCTTTTTTCATATGAGAGCCATCTTGAATTTAAACTTAAAAAGAGCAAAGTCGAAACTAAGACAAAATATTTTTAGTGGAGAATATATTGTAACACGTAATTATTTGCTACATATTTTTAAATTCAAATATTAGATTATACTCTGTGCAATAATCTGAAATGTTTTGAAATCTCTCAAAAACCTTAATATACTACAAAGACTCTTTATTCTTAGGAATGTCTATGAAATTTACAGCAACATGATAAAATGTTCTGAAACGTTCAGTATATATTGAAAACCCCTAGAAGCCCCTTTAAATTTTGTGGTGTGCTATAGCATTATTAAGAATACACTAAAAAGATTAAAACTACTACTAAATCCTTCTGAATGATTATAATGATGAGCAAAATATTTGCAATTGATATGTCCATAATAAGTATTTGTCCAACTTAATTACGTAAATACAGTTCAACAATGGGAAAATTGTCATTTTCAAAGAAAGAAAACCGATAAGGCATGGGACAGTTTTCTTTACTGATGTATTAGTTGGTGGTTGGATGCATATTGAAAAAAATAAATCACAGAAACAATAAAGTAGGCTCGGATTGGATTGGAAAAGCAACAGAGAGAAATGATGCATATAAGGGAGCATGATATTTTATGTCTACCGGATTTGAATCAACAAGTTGTTTGATTACAAATGAGACAGCAAAAAAGCATGTTTATTTTTCCGATGAATTAAAAAAGACTGTTCGCAATAAGTGGAAAAATCTAAAACAATTACGCATATTTCCTAATTCTTGCTATAAATGGAATTACTTTTATAAGACCGCAAGTGCGAAACATGCTCATCATTCTCGTAAAATTAATTAATAAAGAAATGAAGGCAGAACATAATATTTACGATATTTTCTAGACTAACGGTATGAAATTATCTGTAAGTAGATTTTTATTGGGAATTTATGTGTTGAAATTATGGTCAGAATTGTAATAAAAATAAATGACAAACAGAAACAGTTCCTCAGATGAAAATTGGACATAATGATTTGTCTTTACTAAACAAATCTATTGCCTTTTACCAAAAACTTAGCAATAATTTCACAAAATAAAATCTAAATTTAAATCTATTTAAAGGTCATGGAACTTACACACCAAGAAATTTGCACGAAATATTCTTTTTTTAATGCTGATTTAAAATCCGATGGGGAGAATCAGCTAGTTTCTGATATTCAGTCGGTTTTATTTTTAAATAAATTCCTAAAGATTTTTCTCAAACATTTCTTAATTCCAAAGTTCTTTCTGCATTTATTTCTTAATTAAAGTTTGATTACGTGACCACATCTTATTCGACTAAGTACGTTATAGTTATTGTACATTATATATTGTCTTGAAAATTTGGGGAATGGTAGCGAATATGCTAACGGATGTCTCTCGGCACTTTATTGTGGGTTTATTAATAAAAAACACTGAAAAATATCATAACTTCAAAATAATGTACACCAAAACAATTTCTATTCAGCAAAATCAATTTATGATATTTCATAGCATCTCCGAATGCAGTTTTTCGAAATGTTAATTTTTGCGGAAAAAAAACAGGGGGAATTGTACCCGATTGACCACACGACGAATTATCATATGCCCTTAATGATATTTATAATACGTCTATGATAAACGGATAATCGATAAATTACCAACAAAAAAATGGTCCGATAAAATTATTTAAGATTGGTGGATTGGGACACAACTTATGGACCCTAACTAGCGGGGGTACGTAGCCTAAATTCAAGAAAAATATTTAACTATTTTACGCACAGCCTCCTTTTTTAAAAAACATAAAGAAAGCAAAATTTCTTAAATAAAAATTACTCAAATATTACAAGGCATTCATTTTCGCGCATTATCAAAAAACGTTTTCTCTGTAATAAAGCGTAAGAACTTTTCAGCAATTGCTATTATTGATCTTCCATAATCTGGTATATTGTAATGTTACCTCTTCTGAATTCAGACTTTCAAAATGTGCATTTCTTTAATTGCAATTTAATCGAAATAAAAACATTAAATAAAAATTTTTTTAAACCTAATTAGAATCTTGTGAAAAATTAAAAGAATTTTCGGCGATAGTTCAATAAATCTGTACACTCTGCACTTGATATTTTAAAAATTTGATCTGTATCTCAGAAAAAGTGATATATTCACAAATAAAATTTAGAATTTTAGTTCTGGCCTGAGCACTTTATTTTTAAGTAAGTCAAATTCATTAATGTTATATCGATTATAATAGATCATTCTTAAAATAAAAAAATTTCTTTTCTTTTCATGTGTTAATAGTTTTAAGTTTTATGCCGCAGAAGAATAAACAAAACCACGCAGTGTGCACAAGAATCAGCCACATAACAGCCTTGTGTATCTTAACTAAAGTAATATATATGAAAAAATATAAATATAAAGTTAAAAAGAAATAAAAAAATATAAAGATATGCATAACATGTATTTAGATAATTTTAATTTTGCAATTGCGGTCTTATACTAAAGTATTCTATCTGACATTAATTTTTCATGTTTTATAAATTTTAATAATTGTCAAACTTTTATCAGTAATTAATTTTTCAAGTATGATTATTCATACATACACCTATAACTAAGCATGTTTTTTCATTTTACTATATTTATTTTAACTAACAAACTATGAGCTCATATTTCTCAGAAATCATAAAAGTTAGTACACACATCAGACGCTTATCCAGTTAGTTTCTACCAAAATCTTTAACAAGTCCGACTGCTTTTCTTTGTTCCTGCACCTTCTTGATGAAAATGAAGATTTTCACTCAAATTCTATTCATCGAATCAATGAGTTTTCTACATTTCGAACGTAAGGATAATGCAATAGTAAAATTATTATGTATCAGGAGTATGACACATATCTTCTTAAGCGTGAACACTTCAGTGCTTTTAAATGGAGTTTTTGTTTTTCAAGTTTCGAGCTTGGAAATAAAAATTTAGTTTACTTAACTATATCAGATGACGTGTAAATTTGTTGTAATTTACATCAAGTTTTTAGTATTAAAGAATTTTCTATTAGACTAAGCTATTCCCAGCAAGAATTTTAACGAAAATCTGTAACGAACGGTTAGATAAAGGCCCAACCTTTTCAGTTTAAAAACTGTTAAATTCCAATAGAGCGCGTATTATACTACTTTGTTCTCTACCCCAGCTGTGCATAAGCTTTGTGGAGGGGGTAGGAACTATGAAAGGGTTGTGCTGTGGCGCTATAGTGGCGCGGCTGTGGCACGCTTCAGCGCGGTGATGTACAAGGGGGGGGGGGGGGGGAGGGGTGAGGGGCCCCCGATGTGGTTGGTGGTGGCGTTGGCTTCGGGGGCGGGGGGGGGGGGGGGGGTGAGAGATGAGAGGCCCCCGATGTTGTTGTTGATGTCGTTGGCTTCGTGGGCAGGTGGTAGGTGGTGAGGTACGCGGGGTACCCTACTGCAGCGGTGCCGTCGGCTGTCTCGTCCTTGGTGAAGGGTGAACCTGGTTTACTGGATTCGTGGCGACCTTTAAAGGTAACTGTAGAGGTGTAGGTGGCGGCTGAGTTAGGCGCGGGGTTTGTCGGTTTGTGCGGCGCGTTTCTCCTCTCGCTTCGCCAACCACTCGTCGAATCCTTTCATTCCTGCTGGGACGACCTTCTGCGATGTGGGTGGTGGCAGATACACCCTCTTAGCCTTGTCTGACTTAAATAGGTCCCACGCGGTAGCACCATCCATCATGGACTGGTTGCGTGGGACAATGATGGCAATGACAACTGCCGATGTCAATTTCTTTCCGGGGTTTTCTTCCCCTTTCGTCAGCCACCGCCGAAAGGCGATGACCCTTTTTTTTTTTTTTTTTTTTTTTTTTTAGGTCGACAAAATATTCACAAACTAAAACCGGAGGTTGCGCCTACAAGGATGTGTGGCGTCGCGTGTGGGGGAAGGTGCGGTGAGTGAAGGGGAGAACGTCTCTAGAGTTTCATCGGCAGCCAGCAGCAACACGTCCTCCTTATCCTGCGGGGTCCCAGAGGACGGTGGTAAGATGATAGCTTCCCGGGATGGTCCAGGAACGGGCGACCAAGCGGCGGCGATTTCTGCTGGTGAAGGTAGCGGCGCGCGGAGAGCCTCGGGCAGTGGCGGTGAGCTCGGGCAGTCCACGACGATTGGGCGACGTGGAGTTAAACCCGGCCGGGTGAAGCGAGCCGGCGGAAAAGCGTACCGGCCCTCTTTTACGAAGCCCGGGATCCT
>JAAAKG020184820.1:0-25437 GCA_010014905.2 Druon quercuslanigerum
TCATTTATTTTGTCAAAAGGTTGGTTTAATAAAAGGATTAATTGATAGGTGTATACAGTTAAGTGATATTAAATTTATAAAAGAAAATTTAGAACAATTAAAAACTACATAAGTTTATAATAGTTATCCGCTTCCTATGATTAAAAGTATTATCAGCGAAAGAATTCATGAAATTTATAATATTTTTAGTAAAAGGAATGACTGGATTAACACTAATAAAAAATCTTATTTAAAAGTCGCGTTACCGTATGTTGATGGACTTTCTGAAAGAGTAAGAGTAATTTTTATTCAAAAAAAAAAGACTGTGATAATGTAGAAAATTTGTCGGAATATGTATATCTTATAAAATGCAAATGATGTGAAAAAGTTTACATTGGTGAAACAGGCAGCAGACTTTAAACTAGATCAACTGAACATAAAAGAGACTGTAGAGTTGGTAATTTGAATACAGGTTTATCACAACATTGTTGGAACTTCAACCAATACTTTGATTTTGATTTCAAACATATTAAAATTTTGGCTAGGGAAAAGAATACTTATAAAAGACGAGTAATTGAATCAATTTTTATCAACAAATATCACAATACTTCTATTAAGCTACAGACTGAAATTATGAATGTAAACAAAATTTATCAAAGTAGTATCAAATAATCCAGTGCTTTGGCGCGCTTTCTTCATTTGCGGTTCCTTTAAGGTTCGCCTTTATATTGACCATTGCGCTCATTACCCTAATGTACTTCGTTTGTCTATCTAGACATATGTTCGTTCGCTTGTCCTGAAATATTATAAAATTTTTTTCTGAAATAATTATGTAGTATTAGAATAAATAAAGCCTCTTAAATTTCTATGAGGATTTGAAAAAAATGTGATCATTTGGATATATTGGAGTTTATACTTTTAAAATTATGACAATTACTACTTGACAATTTAATTCCACTGACATGTATTCACTCTAAAATTTAGTAGTTTTTTTGTTATTCTACGAGTTTTTAATTCAGGTATTTTTATATAATTTGTATTTTATTTTTATTTTCAATTTGTGTTTAAAAATGTACTAACTTTTCATTATTTTATTGTTATGTATTCAGGTTACTTTGAAACAGCCTGTATAGAGATAATTAACAAATATTTAAAAAAATTAAATATTAATTTTTTTCATTGGAATAATTCGCCTTTTGAGTAAACAATCTGCAAATAATTAATTCGTAATATTCATTAAATCCTTTAAAAGGAATGCTGGGTGGCGCAGAGCGTTTTATTTCACAATAATCATAGATTAGTTTTAACCCTCTAAGAATAAAAATTTTACGATATTTTATGAATAAAATTTTGATGATAGTTATGATAAAAAGATGTGATGATCTAGGTATCTCTTCTGATACTTCCACATTTAGAGGAAATTTTTTTGGTTATGAACCACCATTTTTTCAGACTTAACCATAGAATATGGTTATAATATAGGCAATAAAATATTTGGTTGAATGTTTTGTTTTTTAATTTATGTACAATTTTTGAAGAATTTGTATTTTTTTCGAACTTTCCATCAGACGTTTTTCTGCATATTTAATGTTTTATTTAATACTTATTAGAATTACATCTATTGAGCTATGTGTGAACGAGAAAACCAGAAAATGACAGTAAATTTATTTTTTGTCCTGAATTTTGCAAATTTATAGAAGAAAAATCTATGCACTCTGAAGAAATATCAAAAGTTGAACAATAACTGATTTTGTAAGACGATTCTGAATCTGTTAAAAATTAAACAATTTGTAGATTTTAACGTTAAAAATTGAACTTTTTTAATTCGAAAGTCCAGTAGTTAAACTATTTTCAAATCTTGAATAATTTTCATTTGATAAATTCATAATTAAACTTTTTATTGAATTTAAATTTTATTTTTAACCCATTTAAGTCAAAAATTTTTAACTTAAAAGAAAAATACTATTATTTTAATTAGAAATTAACAATTATACATCATATATTAAAAAAAAACAATTTAATACTGTTTTTTTAAAATAAAAAGCCTTAATTTGTTAAAATTTCAGCTTTAAGCGTTAGAATTTAGAAATTGGAAAATTTAGAAAAATCGACGCACTCTAAAGAAATAAAAGCTGAATAATAACTGATTTTGCAAGACGATTCTGAATCTGTTAAAAATTAAACAATTTGTAGATTTTAACATTAAAAATAGAACTTTTTGATTTCGAAAGTCCATTAGTCAAACTATTTTCAATTTTTGAATAATGTTCAAGTAATATATTCATAAATAAACTTTTTATTGAATTTTAAGTCATATAAAAATTTCTTTTTCTCTAAAATATTTAATTTTTAAAAATTTTAAACAATTTAAAACTGCATTATTTGAAATAAAATGCCTTGATTCTTTAAAATTTCCGATTTCGAACTTTCATTTTTAAACGTTAGAATTTAGAAATTTAAAAATTTAGAAAAAGCTATGCACTCTGAAGGATTATTAAAAGTTGAACAATAACTTATTTTGCAAGACGTATCTGAATCTGTTAAAAATTAAACAATTTGTATATTTTAACTTAAAAAATTAAACTTTTTTCATATCATATCAAAATTTCTTTTACTCTAAAATATTCAATTTTTAACCCATTCAAGTCAAAAATTTTAAACTAAAAAGAAGAAAAAATATTCTTTAATGTTTACTAATATTTTTATTTTTATTAGAAATTAACAATTATACATCATATATTCAAAACTAAACAATTTAAAACTGAATTTTTTGAAATAAAAAGCCTTGATTCGTTAAAATTTTATAGTGCGAAATTTCAGCTTTAAATTTAGAAAAAACATTAAAAGTTGAACAATAACTGATTTTGCAAGCCGATTCTGAATCTGTTAAAAATTAAACAATTTGTACATTTTAAAGTTAAAAATTGAAATTTTCTAATTTGAAAGTCTAGTATTTAAACTATTTTTAATTTTTAAATATTTTTCATTCGATAAATTCATAATTAAACTTTTTATTGAATTTCAAGTCATATCAAAAGTTCTTTTACTCTGAAATATTTCATTTATAACAAATTCAAGTCAAGAAGTTTAAACTTAAAAGAAGAACAACAATTGTTTCATATTTAGTAATATTTTCAATTTCGCTAGAAATTAACAATTATACATCATATATTTAAAAATAAACAATTTAAAACTGCATTTTTTGAAATAAAAAGCCTTGATTTGTTAAAATTTTAGAGTGCAAAATTTCTGCTTTAAAAATTTAGAAAAATCCATGCACTCTGAAGAAATATTAAAATTTGAACAATAACTGATTTTGCAAGACGTATCTGAATCTGTTGAAAATTAAACAATTTGTAGATTTTAAAATTGAAAATTAAAATATTCAATTTGAAAGTCCAGTAGTTAAACTATTTTCAATTTTAAATAATTTTCAATTAATAAATTTATAATTAAACTTTTTATTTAATTTAAAGTCATATCAAAATTTATTTTACTCTAAAATATTCCACTTTTAACCCACTTATGTCAAAAAATTTAAAATAAAAAAAAAAACAATTATTGTTTCATGTTTAGTAATATTATTATTTACATTAGAAACTAATAATTATATATCATATATTTAAAAATAAACAATTTAAAATTGAATTTTTTGTAATAAAAAGCCTTGATTCGTTAAAATTTTGGAGTGCGAAACTTCAGCTTTATATTTAGAAAAATCCATGCATTCTGAAGAAATATTAAAACTTGAACAATAACTGATTTTGCAAGACGATTCTAAATCTGTTAAAAATTAAACAATTTGTAGATTTTAACTTAAAAAATTAAACTTTCTTAATTCGAAAGTCCAGTAGTTAAACTATTTTCAATTTTGAATAATTTTCAATTAATAAATTTATAATTAAACTTTTTATTTAATTTAAAGTCATATCAAAATTTCTTTTATTCTAAAATATTCCACTTTTAACCCATTCAAGTAAAAAATTTTAAACTTAACAGAAGAACAATAATTGTTTCATATTTAATAATATTTGTATTTTCATTAGAAATTCACAATTATATATCATATATTCAAAAACAAAAAACTTACAACTGAATTTTTTGAAATAAAAAGCCTTGATTCGTTAAAATTTTAGAAGTACGAAATTTCAGCTTTAAATTTAGGAAAATCTATGCACCCTGAAAAAATATTAAAAGTTGAACAATAACTTATTTTGTAAGACGATTCCGAATCTGCTAAAAATTAAACAATTTGTAGATTTTAACGTTAAAAATTGAACTTTTTCATTCAAAAGTCTCGTGGGTAAACTATTTTCAATTTTTGAATCATTTTCCATTAATAAATTCATAATTAAACTTTTTATTGAGTTTTAAGTATATCAAAAGTATATCAAAATTTCTTTTACTCTAAAATATTTCATTCTTAACCCATTTAAGTCAAAAATTTTAAACTAAAAAGAAGAACTACAATTGTTTCATATTTAATAATATTTTTATTTTTATTAGAAATTAACAATTATATATCATATATTCACAAAAAACACTTACAACTGAATTTTTTGAAATAAAAAGCCTTGATTCGTTAAAATTTTAGAAGTACGAAATTTCAGCTTTAAATTTAGAAAAATCTCTGCACTTTTAAGAAACGTTAAAAGTTGAACAATAACTGATTTTGCAAGGCGATTCTGAATTTGTTAAAAATTAAACAATTTGTAGATTTTACCATTAAAAATTGAACTTTTTTAAATAATTTAAAATTAAATTTCACAATTGTAATTTTAAAAGAAAGGGAAGAAGTTTTAGTACTGTTTAATTTTTTTTTCGAATTGAAAATGAACCTTTTCTTACATTTGTTTTGAGTGAATGGCGGACAAATTCTTGTATTTTGAACAATCCTAGTGAATTTTCAAATGACACAATTTTGATTCTGTATATTTAATTGAGTGTACCGGGAAAATTTAAATTTTTTAACATATAAATAAAAGGTAAAACATTTTATTTTCAATTTTATACCGAATTGAAAGAGGGACTGTTTTTAATTTAGAGCAGTGGAAATGATAACTTGAATTTATATTTTTAAACCAGAAGTTATTGAACTGTTTAATTTCTCAAAGTTTACATTTTAAATTTTGCAGTTCAACGGAATTCAATTTTAAAATGATCAATTGGAAAATATAGAAAGCTTCCATGCTTTACATATAAATTATTATGCGCTTGAAATGGAATTTGTAAAAGAGTTCTTCTTTATATGGATAAATGTGCTGTTTAGTTTTTATTACTTTAAATGGAAAAATTTTCACATTTAAGATGTATCCTTATTTAATTTTAATGAGCGGCGAAAATTGAATTTTTTCTTCATGTCCCTTGTTTAAAGAACTGTTTTTTATAGGACGTATTACGAGCGAGAGGTAGTGCTCAATCAAGCGTGAGAGACTTAGGATAAGGCCACTGCAAGCCATGCCTGAAATCGTTCTTTATTTGTTAAAAACTGAAATTTGGAAAAAAGAACGGTTTCAGGCATGGCTATGCTTGAAACCGTTCTTTATTCCAGGTTTCAGTTTTTTTTCTCAGAGTAGCGCAATATTAACATTGCTACGCCCCGAAGAAAATGCGTGAAAAAATGTCCTAAGAAACAGGCTTTGATGCATTCTATACATCTTAGAATATTTTCAGACCTTGCGATATTGCCTTTCGAGCTTTTCATTATATTGAACGATGAACCCTTGTGCGACGCACACAATGATGGCACACGATACTGGGAATCCCGAGCTACTCTAAAAGACCGATTGGGAATGTCATCTCGGAATTTCGCTTGCGTGAGGCAGCGTTCACTGAATCTTTTGTGGAACGAATTTGATTTAAGTTGGCATGCAAAGTTTATAGTTTAATAGTTTGATTAACTGCTAGCACCAATTTACATTTCTTTATTCAGTTTATGATGTTTCCATCATTTTTTAAGTGCACACTCATAAAAAATTTGTCTGGTATTAAAGAAACCACTTCTTTTTTCATGTGCCCAAAAATAACTGTAGAGTAAAGAATATCATTTAAAAATTTGTAAAAATCATAATTGGAACAAAAAGGATTTCTTTGAATCAATTAAATGTCTTGAATAAAGAAATTTCTTTGAGTCAAAAGAAGTTCCTTTGAATCAGAAAAACTTCATTTTTCTGAGAGCCAATCAATATTTGTCTTTTTTAAACAAAAATTTCTTTATATCAGAAGATCTTTTTAATACGTTTCATGATGTCAAAATTTCAAATTTTTTTGTGAATTTTGCGTAAATTCAAACTGAATTAATGGAACCAAAAAAAATCCATTATTTTTTTTTCAAAAGTTTTTTTTCGTTAAAATGTCTGCTACTACTTTTTTGTAATTCATTGCGTTGTGTTTCGTAAAAATTTAATAAAAATATTATATAATTAATTATTATTAAATTAATTATAATTAATATTATATAATTAATAAAAATTTCATTTATTAGCAGAAATTTAAACGCATGTCATAAAAATTCTTTTTTTCAGGTTACGCTTCATCTCTTTGTTAAAAAAGCAAACTATTTTGTTAAAAATTCGTATTATTTTTGGTTGAAAATAAATTTTGTAAAGAAAATGTAACTATTCCTTTTTTGTTTAAAAGTAAGTCTAAAATTTGGTTAAAATTGGAATTTTTTTAGTGGGAAGTTCAACTATTCACGTATTTTGTTAAAAATTTGTTTTTTCAAGAAAATCAATCTATTTGGTTAAAAAATCATCCTTTTTCGTTAAAAATTCAACAATTTGGTTAAATCTTAAACTCTTTCATTAACAAATTCATCATTTTAGTTGAAAACCGAGTTAAAAACACGTCTCCTTAGTCGAAAATTCAACTATTTTGTTAAAAATTAGTTTTTTCTAGTTCAGAATCAACTTTTTTTCTGAATATGTAAATATTCCATTTTTTTAAAGAAAACTAATTTTTTGAACTCAAAATTAACCCATTCTATTTTTATTTGAAAAATCGTATTTTTTCTTGAAAATTCATCTTTCTTGATTGAAAATTAACTTTCTTTATGCAAATTCCTTTTTTCTAGTTTAAAAGTCAAAAGACTTTAAGAAGTAAACTGCTTTGAAATTCATTTTTCTGAAATTGAAAATTAATATTTTGAATTCGAAATTAACCTATTCCATTTTTGTTTGAATACTAACTTTTTTGGTAGGAAATTTAACTGTTTGCTTTGAAAACTAGTCTTCATAGGTTAAAAGATATTCGGGTAAAATTACAACTATATTGTTATAACACATCTTTTTTGCTGGAAACTGCAGTTTTTCGAATTGAAGTATCATTATCTTCTAAATAATCCTTCTTTCTAGATTGAAAATTTTTAAATTTATTTACAAATCCATCTTTGTAAGTTGTTTTGTTAAAAAATGTAATTATTTTCCAGCAAATTTTAGTAATTTGTTGAAAGTTTATCTAGTAGGTTTCTTTAAAATGTGTCTCTTGGTAGAAAATTAATCATATTGGTTCAAAATTAATATTTGTAGATTAAATCTTTAACTCTTTGTTTGAAAAATAAACTAATTTGTTGACAGTTTAATTATTAGTTTAAAACTTTAAGTTTTTTTATTAGCTCATGTTGTTCGTTTTAAAATTTAACTGTTTTGATAAAAATTCAACTTTTCGGGTTCCAGATTGAACCCTCTTCTAAAAAATTCATCTTCCTTACTTGAATTTTTAGATATTTAGTTGAAAATCCATCTTGTTAGGTTAAGATTTCTATTACAAACTATAATCTCATATAAATTATCTGATTAAAAATTTAAGTATAATTGAGGCGCCGGATGCAAAAAGGAGATATAGAATTATTTTGCTGGAGTGGGGAGTCCCCTAAGCTCCTGAAAATGAAGTCTTGAATTTTAATTTTTAAAATATGTGTTCTGAATGAAAATTTAATTTTGCATCTTTTTCTTTTCATAAAAAAAGTTGTAGCTTTTTTCTTTTTCAAATTATTTATGAAAAACTGTTTTTTTCTTTGATGAAAACATTTAGATTTTTTCACTTCAACTCGCAGAGAAACGGAAAGTTTGTGATATTTTGTAATAAAACTTGTAAGCAACATGTATTATCATATTCTGCGACCGATGGCGTTAGCTAAACATCAAAATGTTTATTTAAAAAATTGATAATAATTTTTTTCGAAGACGGTGCATAATTCGTGCACAAACAACTTCTAGCGTTTCGGGAGTCGAGCAAATTTTAAGCAAGCGAAAACTGTCAGCGAGAAAGTTATTCAGAAAGGTTCGAGGAAGTTTTCTGAAAAGTTTCAGATCAATTGGAATAGTAGTTAACAAACTGTTGATGATGGACCAGTAAGCCGCTACCCCAGCGTTAGGTGCAACTGTGACTCACAGCCCTTCGAGATTTTGTAATTAAAATACGAGGAATATGGAAAATCATGGATTATAATAAATAGATCTTCTCTGATAAAAATATTTTAGTGTTGCCACTTCTAGAAGCAAGAACTTCATAAAAGTCTTAAAAATAAAGAACCTCTCTATATTTATTTTTCCTTGCCTTCGGCGTGTCGTTCGTCTGACTGTTGTTTCTTTACCAAAACTAAATACATCAGTTTAGTTCAGTCTCTCCCAATTAGCAGAGCAGATTATAATAAGTAGGAAAACAAAATTCGTTATAGTAAAGTTTTACAATTAAGAAATGGAAAATAATTTGAAACCAACGAATGGTAGAAAACGAACGAAGCATGAAAGATTTTGGGAAAGAAATGTTCTTAAATGTAACAGAAATGGGGTATGTAATTCTAAATTAGTCAATTAATTCTTACTTAGAATATTTGAAAAATGTCTTCAAAAATTTTTTAAATATATTTTTAAGTATTGCAGTAATGTTAATGATGGCATTAATAAATAGATGAATTATTATTGTGTAGGGGGAAAATGTGAATCATAGAAAAGAAGAATTATTTGATAAATATTCTATTTTTGATCCAACTATTTTTGAAAGCATTTCTTACAAAAGCGAAAAAATAAAACAATGCGATTTTGTCAAATATGCTTAGAAATTATAATAAAAACACTTTAAAATACCAAAAGTTGTAGCAGTCTAAATATCATTTTCAAATTTTAGATTTTCCGTGTGCAACTTAAATTTTTGTATTTAACATTAGGAATATCTTCGTGAAATAAAAATCGTTAGAGAAAGAAAGAAACTTGAATTTTATGAATTGGAATACTATATTATTTCTTGGACAAATCTATCATAAGAAAAATATATTAGAAACACGTAAAATGTAGATTCTTGACCACAGAGTAGGCAAAAAGTAATTTATCAAAAATTAAAAATTACCGGTGTCTGAAATATTCTAATTTTATTTTACAATATTATACACAATTATTATCCTTAGCGCCAAAAAATATCTATGTATACATTAAAAAACACTATTTTATTTATAAACAATGATTTGGGTACATAGTGCGTTTTTAATTACAACATCTTGACGGGCTGTAAGGCACAGTTGCACCTAACGCTGGGGCAACTTACTGGCCAGTCAGTAATTTACGCAGGAGAAAATCTATCGCGCCGGCAAATCCAAACATCAACAGTTTGTTAACTACTACTCTAATTGATCTGAAACTTTCCAGAAAACTTCCTTGGACCTTCCTGACCAACTTTCTCCCTGACAGTTTTCGCTTGCTCAAAATTCGCTCGACTCCCGAAACGATAGAAGATGTTTGTGCACGAATTAGACACCGTCTTAGAAAAAAATTACTAACAATTTTTTAAATATACATTTTGATGTTTTGCTAACGCCATAGGTCGCACAATATGATAATACATATTGCTTAGAAGTTTTATTACAAAATATCACAAACTTTCCGTTTCGCTGCGAGTTGAAGTGAAAAAAATCAAAATGTTTTGATCAAAGAAAAAAACAGTTTTTCGTAAATAATTCGAAAAAGAAAAAAGCTACAACTTTTTTTATGAAGAGAAAAAGATGCGAAATTAAATTTTCATTCAGATCATATATTTTAAAAATTAAAATTCAAGACTTCATTTTCAGGAGCTTATGGGCCTCCCCGCTCCAGCAAAATAATTCTATATCTCCTTTTTGCATCCGACGCCTCAATTGTTAAAAAATTTAACTACATTTTCGAAAACTAAACTTTTAGTTGAAAGTTCATGTATTTTGTCAAAAACTAGGCTATTATGTTAAAAATTGAACTGCTTTATTGTTAGTTCAATTCTTTTGTTGAAAATTTAAGTACTTTGTTAAATTGATGTTTTTTGTTTGAAAAGTTTCCGTTGACGGCTTTTGTGTGAAAAGTTTACAGTTAGGGTTAAATATTACACTATTTGTGTTAAAAATTCAACCCTCTTTTAAAAAAATCGTCGTTTTCGCTTGAAAACTCAACCATTTGGTTAAAAGTGTAACTGTTTTGTTAAAGTTTTAATATATTTATTTAAAAATGCGACTATTATATTGAAAATGCATCTTGGTAGTTTAAAAATGCTACTATTTTGTTGCAAATTCAACCCTCTTCTAACAAATTTTTCTTTTTGACTTGAAAATTTAACCATTTGTTTAAAAATGTAACTACTTTGGTTAAATTTTGATATCTTTTATTTAAGAATGCAACTGTGGATTGAAACTGCGTCTTGGTAGCGTAAAAGTGCTACTATTTGGTTTTTAAGTAAACTATTATATTATTTTTTAGGAAATTTAACGGGTTTGTTAAACAAATTTCCTCTTGGATTGAATTCTTTTTATACTATACAAGTGATCTTTTTTTCAATGAATCTTTCTTCGTTTGCTACTAAATCTTTTTTTTAAATACAATATATTTTGACTTAAAATCTTATGAATTTAGAGGCTTCTAAATTGAATTTAATATTGTATCTACATGGATTTCATTTAAAGGAATTCATTTCCCTATTTTTGTGAAAAAGTAGCCCATTTCCACTTTTTTGAGTGCATTTCATGTTTTTAAGTCTCATATTTTAATATTTTCCATTATTCTGGTCACGTGGACTTATTGGCGACTGAACTCACTGGAAAAAAACTTAGAAAAAATATTAAATCCGTATTTAGCCCACAGATACCTCATTTTCTTTCAGGTAAGTGGGGGGGGGGGCTTTAAAAATAACCCAAAAATGTTAAGGTAGTTTATGGATGGCCCCTAAAGAGCAGTCACATGAGAAAATGTCTTCGAGATCTTAAACCTTAAGCCCTTGGAATTTAAAAATCGTTACATGTAATAATTTGCAATCATAAAATTTCTATATAGCAAACTTGGAAGTTATGTCCCCTCGAGAAGTCTGTAATACAGATTCTTCTAACCCCCTTTCCGAGTCACTTCCTTCTTTTGCTGCCCCTTTCATCTGGTGAGCATCGTGGTCCAACTGAGGGGCGTAAAGGTCACGTGACAGAACGAGTGCCGGTGGTAGGTCTGCCAATGGTCAGGTAATATTTTATAATTAGCTTTGAGGCTCATGGTGTACATTCCGTTATGGTGTGCCGCGATGTTGTGCCCACACATCCCCGATTAAATGCAGTATTAACTTCGGGGCCTGTCGTATTTTAGGCGCGGGTCTGGATGTATCCTCCACGCGAAAAGGGGTTAAGACGTGAAGAAATAAGACGACCGGGAAAGAGTGAGAGTGAGCGAGTGAGAGTGAGACAGATAGTGAGTGTAAGGGAGTGAGAAAGATGCTGAGACAGAGTAGAATGAGAGAGGATTGCATCACATCGTCAAGTGATTTACGTGCACGAATGTAGTATAGGTACGATAATTAAGCGAGGAATGGGCCAGGTCCGATCACGCCGGACCTCTTTTCACTCTACTCTCTCACCGCGTGGGCGGTCTCGGGCTCCATCCAAATTTGACACGCGTATCATAACCCCCCTGACTTTGTTCTGGCATACGAGAATACTCATATGTAAGTAAGCCTATAAGCACGCATATGCGTGTGCAATGTGCATAAATGTGCATAGCTGCAGGTCTGATATGAATTTCCACATTGATCGCATGCGAGGAGTATTATTTGTAATTTACCTAATAATAATCGAACGCTCCCAGAGAATTTTGAATAGACTGTATAGTAGCATTATGGTGTTTAAAGGAAGGGGTGAGAAATCAGAGAGCACAATTGCCTCACCGAAGAAAGGGTTATAACCACGTGTATCTTGGAAGTTGATTTACTGCTGATGAAGAGATCTATGGAAATAGAGCCTGGCCTATAAAAAATGGTAGGAAGGTTATCGGAAGTGTAAGAGCCCTTACAAGGCAGTGAAAATATAACAATTTAATTTTAAATTACAACATTTAACTCTGTGCTTGCATCCACTGTGTTGTACAGTAGCTCAATCTAGACCCACGAAGAAAAGTATAAGAATAAAATTAACGCAATTCCTGCGCAATGCATACGGTAAAACGCTAATGGACAAAGCTAGTAACGAGAGGATTCTTAAACATTGCCTCATCAAAGAAAGGCTTATAATTACATGTATCTTGGAATTTTATTCATTGCCGACGAAGAGATCGATGGAGATATGGCGAGGCGTATCGAAAGAGTAAAAAAATTACCGGAAGTGCAGGAACCATTGCCAGGAGTAAAAATATAACAATTAAAGCTTAAATTACAATATTTCACTCTGTCTTTGCATCCACTGTTTTGTACAGTAGCTGAATCTAGGCCAAAGAAGAAAAGGATAAGATTAAAATTATCTCGATTCCTGTGCAATGCGTGCGGTAAAACGCTAATGGACACAGTCAGTAACGAGAGGATTCTTAAAACTTACCTAACTAACGAAAGGATTATAACCACGTGTATCTTGGAAGTTTATTTATTGCCGACAAGGAGATTGATAGAGATATAGCGAGACGTATAGAAAGGGTAAGACAGTTAACGAAAGTGTAGAAAACATTAACAGAAGTGAACATATAACAAATAAAGCCTACATTACAATATTTAACTCTGTTTTTGTACCCACTGCGTTGCACAGCAGCTCAATCTAGACCTGCGAAGAAAAGGATAAGATTAGAATAAACGCAATTCCTGCGCAATACGTGCGGTAAAACGCTAATGGACAAAGTCAGTCACAAGAGGATTTTTAAACATTGCCTCCCCAAAGAAAGGGTTATAATTGCGTGTATCTTGAAAGTTTATTTATTGCCGACGAAAAGATCGATGTAGATATAGCCATGCCTATAAAAAATGGTAGGAAGGTTATCAAAAGTATAAGAGCCTTTACAGGGCACCCACTGTATTGTACAGTAGCTCAATCTAGACCTGCGAAGAAGAGGATAAGATTAAAATTACCGCGATTTCTCCGCAATGCATGCAGTAAAACGCTAATGGACAAAGCCAGTAACGAGAGGATTCTTAAACATTTCCTTACCAAAGAAAGGGTTATAACCACGTGTATCTTGGAAGTTTATTTATTGCCGACAAGGAAATCGATGAAGATATAGCCAGGCGTATAAAAAGGGTAGGAAGGTTAACGGAAGTGTAGAAACCATTACCAGAAGTGAACATATAACAAATAAAGCCTACATTACAATATTTAACTCTGTTTAAGATAAAAGTAAAATTAACGCAGTTGGCATGATATTCCTGCGAAATGTATGTTGTAAAACGCTACTGGACTAAGTCAGTAATGAGAGGATTCCTAGAGAATGGGGTGTAGAAGAGAGACTATTCAACAAGAGTGAAAGAAATTTTTTGAGATTTCTTGAGAGAATTCCGAGATTCTGGGTATTAGCTGAAAATAATTTGGTTGAAAATAAATGTGTTTAACTTTAAATTCACGTTTTTTCTTAAAAATTGGTCTTTTTGGTTGAAAATTAATCTTCTTGTTTCAAATTTGAACTATGTTGTTGAAAGTTGTACTACTTTTGTTGAAAATTAATTTGTTGCTTTTATGGTTTAATTAGAAATTTCTTTCTTTGTTTGTAAATTGAACTTTTTTTTAAACCCCCTTGTACGTTTTTAGTATAAGCCTCAATTATTTTGTTGAAAATTAATCTATTTATTAGAAAATTCAAATTTTTTTTAAAGAAGTCTGTTTTTATTTGTAAGCACAGCTGTTTTTTTAAAAATTATTGTTTTCTCTGTTTAAAATTCAACTATTTGTTGAACAGTTAACTTCATTTTTTGAAAAAAAACGAATGTGTTAAAAATCCTCCTTTTTGGTTGAAAGTTCTTTTTCAGTTTTCTTTAAATATTTATTATTTAAAACTAAAATATTTTTTGACTAAAATATCATTCATAACAAATTTCGTTAAGGATTAATTTTTTTGGTTAAAAGTTAATTTTCTTTGCAGAAAATCTCACACTTTTGTTAAAGTTATTTTTTTAAGTCTATTTATTTTTGTTAAGATTAATTTTGCTTATATGAAAATTGGACTTTTCCATTTTTGATTGAAGCATTATCTTTCTTAGTTGAAAAATAACTATTGGTTTTTGGTAAAAAATAATCCTTTTATTTAAGAATTAGACTATTTGCGCGAAATTAAATTATTTTTTCAAATTGCATTTTTTTAGTTCCAGATTCAACTCTTTCGACGCAGACTTTACTCTTCAGTTCAAAATTAATTTCTTTGGTTGAAAATTTAACTATTTTACTGCTTTTTGTTTTAAATGATCATTTGAATAATCTTTTTTCAATTTAATATTAAGTTTTGTAACTTTAGTTAAAAATTGATTGATCTTTGTATTTTCTTGTTTTTTGAAAGAAATTTACGGTGAAATATTGAACTTTTTAGTTAAAAAGTTAAACTGTTGAATCAAAAACTTATATACCTTTTTAATAGTGCGTCTTCTTGATTTAAAATTTAGCTGTTAGTAGAAAGCTCGTCTTTTTGATTTTAAAATTTCGCATTTTGGATAATCTATTTTTTATTGAGTAAAAATTATTTCTTCTTTGAAAATTCAAGTCTTGTTCAATATTCGTCTTTTTTAATTAAAAATACATGAATTGTTATCTTTTTTGCTTCATTCGAAAGCTTTGGATTTGAACAAAAAATGTTTTCTTGGTTGAAATATTAACTGATACATTGTTTTTTCAAGAATTTACCTTTATAAGTTAAAAATCAATCTACTTAGATAATCTCCCCAATTCGTTTTATATTATTTTTGTATGATCCCTAAATAAATTTACAAAAAAAATTAAATTGGAATAAATTACGTCTACGTGGTTCAAAATTCCAGAGAAAAAACTTTATGTTATTTACGCACTGCCGCTGTGCACTTTATTGAGTTACAGGATGAATACTACCACGTACACTGATTTATTCAAGAAATGTATTTCCTTGCCTGTTCGCGGGTGTCAATGCCTTCTTTTTGCACCTCTGGTGACTAGGGTCCCAAAGGACGTCAAAAGGTTTCGTAGTCGATTTGACGTGCTCGAGGCAATGCACCGAACTGAATTCTTGAGAAGATCAAAAGTGCTTGAGAATGCGGTGCATGAGATGATGGATTTCATCGCTGATCTTGAAAATACACAAATGGTCTCCAAGGTGTGAATATTTTTTTGGGAAAATTTAGAAAACTAGAAGCATTCCTCTGCGTTTAACTTCGAATTTTGTTCTTGGTATGAAGACTACAAAAAATTCCATGTTGTTGCACATTATTACAAGAAAATGTAAGAATGTAAAAATCTCCAGGGTTATGAATAGTTATGTAGACATTAACGAGGAAGAAATTGCAATTCTATGTGAATTTATTAAAAACCAGAAAATGGCACCATGATGAATTTTCTATTTTTTCCTTCTACGAAGATCATAACATTCTACTAATGATATGTTTTTGAAAGACATAATAGAAATCTTCTTCATTTATTTGTATTATTTGCCACAGCAGGAAGTGATAACAATGAAAAGGGGTCGCGAGTGATAGGTGGAGTCCTGTGGGTTAGGTTGGGTTCTGAGTGACAGGTGATTTCCCGTGCTATAGTAAGTATCCCGAGGTTTGGACGGATTCTCTTGAGAGAGGTGGTGTTCCATATGATAAGGGGGATCCTAAGGTGTTAGATGAGTGTCGCACTATTCCGTGGGTTAGGTTACATCGCGTGGAATCAGGTAAGGTCCTAGGGATAGATGGTGTTTCGCAAAATAGTAGGAGCCCCGAGAGATACAATGGGATCCCGTGGGACAGATGAGGGTCAAGGTTCCCTGGGTCAAGAGGGATTCTAAGAGATAGGTGGAGCCTGGCAGACCAAATATGGTTCTGAAGGATAGATAGTGTCCCATGGGATATTAAGAGCTCCATGAGTCAGGTGGGTTCTCAAATCATAGGCGGTGTTCCGCAGAATAACAGGACTACCGAGGCATACAATAGGATCTCGTGGAATAGGTGATGATCCATGGGTCAAGAGAAATTCCGAGAGTTAGGTGGAGTCCTACTGATCAGGTTGGATTCTGAGTGATAGGTGGTTTCCCGTGCTATAGTAAGTATCCCAAGGTTTGGATGGATTTAATTGAGAGAGGTGGTGTTCCAGATGATAAGGGGGATCCTAAAGAGTTAAATGAGTTTCGCAGTATTCCGTGGGTTAGGTTAGTTCGTAGGGATATATAGTGTTTCGCAGAATAGTAGGAACGCCGAGAGATACAATGGGATCCCATGGGATAGATGAGGTTCCCTGGGTCAAGAAGGATTCTAAGAGATAGGTGGAGTCCGGTGGACCAAATATGGTTCTGAGTGATAGATAGGTTCCCATGGGATATTAAGGGCTCAATGGGTCAGGTGGATACTCAAATGATAGGTAGTGTTCCGCAGAATAGTAGAAGCCTCGAGAAATACAATGGGATCTCGTGGGATAGATGAGGTTCCCGGGGTCAAGGGGGATTCTAAGAGATAGGTGGAGTCCGGTGGATCAAATACGGTTCTGAGTGATGGATAGTGTCCCATAGGCTATTAAGGGTTTTGTGGGTCAGGTGGGTTCTCAAATGATAGGTGGTGTTCCGCAGAATTGTAGGACTACCGAGACATACAATAGGATCCCCTGGGATAGATGAGATTCCCTGGGTAAAGAGGAATTCCGAGAGTTAGGTGGATTCCTGCTGATCAGCTGGGTTCTGAGTGATAGGTGGTGTCCCGTGGGATAGTAAGGGTCCCAAAGTGGTCGATGGGTAATCGAGGGATAGGTGTTCTACAAACAGAAAATAAGTATTGGAAAAGTTGAGAATACGGAATTATAGAATTACGTCTACAGTTACTGAAAAATGAATGCGCAGTGAACGTTTTCCGTATTTCCGCGCACGTAGCGAGTTTTTCCCCTTGTGCTTCATTCTTTCTTGTTGACCTAGAGCAATTGCTCGTGATTTTATTTTTATTACAGATACTTGCTAGGTCAGAAATTTTATTTGGATCGGAAATGACAGGGGATCTATTTTCTGATCATGATTATTTGTTAATTCTTGTTTTAAATAGAAAAAGTTATTCCATCGCATAAAATTAAACTTATTATATTGCATGATGCTATATTTAACAAGATCATTTTCACAATCTTTAGAATGGCTTCAATGCTAATTAAAATTTTAGAAGTCAAGTGCTTCAAATTTTAAGTACTGTTCAGTTGTGAAAATTAATTGCCGAATCGAGGCAGAGTTTGATGTGCTTTTCGAAATCCCTTAGCCTAAAATATTGAAATTTGAGTAATCAAATTTAAAACAAGTAGAAATTAAAATTCCACTGTAGCCTCCAATATTCAAATATTATCGTCGGATTCTTGGTCTTTTTGATTCTAAGAATTTTGTAGCTAAAATATTAAGCGCTCTTCTTAATTGTTATCCTTTTTATATAATTTGATATTGAATCTTAAATAATAGTGAAAATATTGTTAGTAGTATTTAACACAATTTTTCATTTATAATTTTTGTTGTTTTTATTGGGAATTTCTAAACCAAGTAGATATTGAGAAAGAATTCGTTAATAAAAGAAATTTCTGGAACTGAAAATAGTTAAACTATTTGCAATCACTTATATACTCTTATAATTCTTTTTTATTATCTATATAATAAAAAGTAAATATATGGCAGCTTAAAACAAGGTTACTATTAATTTTTTTTTTAATAATTGAAAATATGTAACGCCTATTTAGAGCTAGATATTTAAGTAAAACAAATTGAAAAAAGACAGTTTACAAAAGATTATTAGGAATTGATTTCATTCTATACAAGAATAATACAAAAATTATCAAATACATATTTTTTAAACAAAATGTTAAGAATTCAAAGAGGAAGAATTTGATTTTTTTTTATTTTTAATTACTTTTAAATTTCTTGCAACTCTTCTAAATATTGAAAGAAAAAAATATCTAGACCTTTCTGAAATAAGTAAAATTCAAATTTAAATTCTTTTTGAGAAAAATTTTTCTATTATATTCTGTGAAAGATTTTCAATTTGCTTTAGAGCAACTTATAATTCATCAGGATAATAATTTCTTTAACGAAACATGCAGGCCAAAAACTTATAGTTTTCAACAGATTTCAAGATAAAGGAGGCTTACCGTACAAATTGAAATGACGCTGTCTTTAAATACATAGTCGACATTTTGTAATCGTTTAAGTGACTGCCTGTGTAAATTGTGTGTTAATAATTATAAAAAATGAAAATTATACAATAATAATTTAAGAAATTAATTTTTTTCTTTAAAAATAATATCTGGAATTTTCAGGGACTGTAGCTTTGTTTTTTGATCTCTTTCAGAGGCTACAAAACAGATTTTCTATCACTCTTTTTTTAATTTTGCAAAAATGTTATATGCTTTTAACATGATGATTAATAATTTTCTCTAATACGGAAGGTTGTAAATTTTAATTAACTCTCTCATATCTTAGACTATAATACACAATCACTGGATTTTAAATAAATTATTTTGTTTCCGTGTTTTTAAATATAAATAACTGATTTTAAATAATAAATAAAGATTTGTCAGATTTTCAGGACCCCTCCCCAAAAAAAGCTCTGAGTAATTAATGGACGCTCCCTATCTTCTGACCAAAAATTTTCTCTGATTGCAATCAGTTTGCCTATTAATGCCATTACAAACCATTACCAAACCATCGGTGAATTTCACGATTGTCTCTGCGCGGTGACATGCAAATTCACGTGGCTCACCGCAAAACCGCAGGTGGCGAGAATTTCGTTGAAGGGCATTACTAAGTAATTTGTTCTTTTGGCTAAGGTTTGTGGCGAAATGCAGCCGCAAATATAATAAGGTCCCTAAAAACGAACCGTAAATTTTATTCACTCCATGATAATATGCACGGAAAAAATTGGCTTGTAAAAAGTGTAGAAATAGTCCACCAACATTTTATAAATCTTGAATGACATTTATTGAAACATTTCAAACTCTTTAATCCAAGATGCAAACAAGTCTTGTAATTCTCAATAATGATCTGGGGAAAAAAGTTTCGTATTTCGTATAAAAAATTTAAGTCAGAAATTAAGTTGAGTTTAAGATCAATGAGTCCCGGGCAGTCTGGAAAATCTGTCTGCGCAGTCGACATGCGCACTAAAGATCGTTAAGGGGGGGGGGTATCTCTAATTAAGTAAAAAAGAGCATTTTTCAATAATCAAAAAAAATACAGGTAGTATATTTTAAATTAACTAATTACAATATTGTGTATATCATGTAAGAAACATTTTGTGAAATTTTGAGTGATAAATATCCAAAACTAATGAAATTGTTTTGGTTATTTTATGAGTTTTCCCAGGTAACCCTATCGAGTTATTTTTTTAAAATTATTGTTATTTTTTATTGTACAGTAACAATTTGACCGATTTTTTAACCGAAAATCGAATATTTTCGCTTTCTAGTGTTACCAAAGTTTAAAAATCAATAAAAAAGAAAAAAACTCCACAGAATTACATGGGGAAACTCATAAAATAACAAAAACAATTTGATTTTTTGATTTCAGATGATCGAGTGCCGAGAAACGACCTCCACCGCAAAACACGGATTAGTTTTAGATATTTTTCACTCAAAATTTCACAAAATATTTCTCACATGATATACACGATATTGTAATTAGTTAATTTAAAATACATTACCTGTATTGAAAAAAAATTATTGAAAAATGCTATTTTTTCACTTGATTAACGATAGCCCCCCCCCCCCCTTAAGACGTCAGATGGAAGAAAGCACACGTTTTCGATTATTTCATTACATTTATTTTTAAGGATTATGCTAACTTTTTCTTTCATTCTATTAATAAACATTTTTTGACATTACTAATAAATATATTTTCTGGAAAATATCATTGAATATTTTCCTTTCTTCTCACAAGTTGAAATTAAAAATTTTAATACTTCTAATGAAAATAAATTTGAAATTTTTTAGTTAGAAGCAATTTTTTCCTTTATATCGACAAAAAAAGAAGTTTGGAATTTAAAATTAATAATATTACTCTTCAATTATCATTTGATCATTTATTTTGTCTTCAAGTTTTAAAAAAATTGTAAAGCAATAATAAGTGGTGCAAAATGAGCTTCTTTTTTATTCATTTGTGAATTAAATATTTTTACTATACACTGAGGAAAAATAAAAATGGCTACCTAATTGTTTCTGAAATTAATAATTTCATTAAAAAAATATGTTTGCTCTACTTTACTATCTTTTGATATAATCTTGAAAAATTCTATTTTAAATCAGAAAAATTTTTACGAAATGTCTAGGACATGACCAAATTAATTTTTATGTGAATATATCATTCTAAAGTAAAATTAAGGGACACTTATTTTACAGTTTTACCCAAATTTTTTTTCTTTAACAATCATTGGAAGATTTCCTGCGAATTTTCAAAAAATTACGGACATTTTAAAAAAAGACCAAATGGCAGCTTTTTGTCAACATCTATTGAAACTAAAATGTCAAAAAAAACTTCAGCTTCAAATGGCAAAAAATTATTTAAAAAAAATTAATTTTTATATTTTTATCGGAAAAAATTAAAGTTACAAAAAAATGTTTAGATAAAGGTCTACACATCTAGAACAGTTATGAAAAATACTGCTTGGTCTTTTGTGCTATATTGAACTGTAAATTACAAAAAGAAAAAAGTATACCCAAAAAAATTGATAAAAATAAAAAACTTGTGTTTTTCTTGAAAATATTCTTTTATGCATTACTTTTTTCTCCCCAATATTTGTTAAAAGTTTTTGCATATATAAGAAGATATCTTATAAGTTTTATGTCAGCTTAACCATTTTTGAGTCCAATTTTTTTCTGAACATAATTTTTTTTCTCGTAGACAGTGCAAGATAGTCGAACTTTTTAAAATTTCTAAATTTTTATGTGAAAACATTTTTTTACCTTTTGTTGCCTCCAATTAAATTGCAAAAATTCGATTGTTATAACATCATTGTTTTCAATATATAAAAAATTTACAATTTGGCAAAGTAAGGTTTTTCAGAAAATATACTTTTATGCATTTTGAAAAACATCCAGTATTTTATAATTAAATATTTTTAAATTTTGTTGAAATCAATTAAAAAACAGAAAATTTTAATTTGAGGTAAGGAAAAGAATTTTGAAACACTTGTTGGGAAAATACTGCCTTTTAAGAAAAATCCTATCATTTTTTGTGAATTTGGAGGTCATCTTTCAATGAAGATAACAAATTAAATAACAAAGTTTTGATCTGACTGTAAAATACGCGTCCCTTTGTTTTAACCATATAATTGTAAATCTTAATACTAAGTCATTCTGACAGTTTTTTCAGTTTTTATTTAATAATATACGGGTGATGTATTCAACTAGAAACTTTTAGTTATCTCGAAAAATAGGCACTCTATAAAAAAATATTATGAATCAAAATTTAATCACTCTGAGGAGTTCAGACACTGATGTTACAATCGGTTCCCCCACTCTGCCCCTAGGGTGGAGTGGGGACAAGTTCGAAATCCTAAATGGGAATCCCTATTTTTTATTGCATATTCGGATTCTCGTTTCGAATTTATTTTAAACATTTTTTGTCGAACTTGCCCCAACCCCGTTTCCAGGGGACGGTTTGGGGAAAACGGCTTTTTACATCAGTGTATGTACTCCTCAGAGTGATTAAATTTTGATCTATAACGTTTTTCTTAAAGTGCCTATTTTTCGGGATATTTGAAAGTTTCAAGTTAAAAAACCACCCTGTATACCTTTTGAATCATTAGTTAAATATAACAGCTATACAATTGATAACATAAATGAGAAACCATAACTTAACAAATCATTTTAAAAAAACTCTTAAAATAAAACCAATAAAATTGGAAACTGTTAAATATTTTAAAATAATTTTTATAAATAAAGAAAAAAGTGTATCTATTCTTCTGCAATATTTTCTTTTATAATTAAATAAATTAATAGGGAGTAGTTCTTAGGACAACTATCTCTACTAAGAACTACCCACTATTAATTTACTTAATTATAAAAGAAGATATTGCGGATCTAGGGAAAGTGGATGGATTGAAGGAAAATGACGGAAAGGAGATTGTGAGGAAGTGAGAAAACGGAAGTGAAGAGAGTGGACAATCAGGGGAGTGTAAGTAGAAAAATTAAGGCAAGGGGCAGTAGATGCAGTGCTGAGTAGAGGAAGTCAGGGGAAATCAGGGGAGTAGAAGTAGGATATGTAAAGGGTGGGACAGTAAGGTAGGGAAAATGAGAAGAGTGTAGGGGAAGTAAAGGGAAATGAGGGATGGTGAAGTAGGTGAAGAGGGGAAAATAGGATTTGAGAGTGGGGAAGAAGAGAGATCGTGAAGAAGAAGAAGAAGAAGAAGTGGAAGTAGGGGAAGTAGGAAAAATGATTAGAAACGAAGGTGAGCATGGGAAAGGAAGTGAGAGGGATATTGTCCTGCGCGTAAAATGAAAGAGTTTTCACATTGTAGGGCAGGTCATACGATACGTGCTCTTGTACGCTTGCCTTACCCTGTATGTATGTAATCTACTGAGATTAAAATCTGACAAACGAGAGAAGCCACTGACGTGACGCTACATGGAAACACTATCAACCACACAACTACCGTCCGTTGATCGTCAATGCCTATCGTCTTCTCCGAGTAACTCGAGCGTTCCACCACAACCTGGATTCGTCTTTCTCTCGGTAGCTGGTACGACATTTTTAACGGTAGCAATCTCGCACCATCAACTTGCAAGAATGTCCATTTTAACATTCATTCAGTTTAATAAATTATCTTGAGCAGTTTATCTTGGAAAAAGTAGGCATATTTAATAAATCAATCTTCTTATTTAAATTTCCCGCCTCAATAATCTCAAAATCACAATATCTTTATGTTATGTTATAAAATATGCTACTAATTTCGAAATCTGTATCTGAACGAATCCGAATCTACTGAAACCAATCCGCAAAAAGTTCTTAATTATGTTCATCGAAATTGGCTGACAATTAATTCGACTTGACGCGATTTGATCCAAGCTTCCAATCAGAATGAATCCGAACAAAATTTTCAATCCGAAAAAAAATTTCAATCCGAACTTGGATTCATTCGGTTTGAAAATTTTGTTTTGATTAGTTAAAATTAGAAGTTTGAATTGAATCAAATTAAGTCAGATTAATTTTAAGCGATTTGGATTGAACTTAACGCAGAACTTGTTTCGGCTTGGATCGGATTGGTTCAGTTTGGTCTGGATACAGATTTCTGAATAATTCCGGAATGCTTCAGAATGAATTCCTAGCATGTTCCTAGTAAACAAAATCAACTACTTGGTTAGAAATTGCACAACTTTGTTAACAATTAATTTTTTTAGTTGAAAATTAATCTCTGGTTGAAAATCTAACTACTTTGTTTTAAGAATTTGTTTCTTTTCTGTTTAAAACTAATTTTCATAACTAAAAATTTAACTATTCTATTTTGAGTTTAAAATGCATTTGTTTAGTTAAAAAATCAAATGACTGGTTGACAATTTTTTCAATTCAAAATTCAACTGTTTGATTGATAAATCATGTATTCTGTTGAAAAATATTCTTCCTATTTACAAAATCATATTTTTGAGTGAAAGATACATTTTTGTTCGAAAATGTAAATATTTTGTTTAAAAAATCTTTTTTTAACTGAATATTTAAATTTTCTACTTTCTGTTAAATTTGTGTTTTAATTGGAAATTTAATGATTCTCTTTTGGTTAAAAACGCGTTTTTTTCTTAAAGATACGATTATTTGATTCATAATTAATCTTTTTGATTTGAAATTCAACTTTCATGTCATTTATTCATTTTTTCTTATTTTAAACTAACCATTTTTTGACTAGAAGTTTAACTATTCTATTTTGAGTTAAAGATTTATATTTGGTTAAAAATTCGTCTTGCGGTAGAAAATTGATTCCCTTTGTTAATAATTCATCCTTGTAGGTTAAAAAATCAGCCATTTGTTTAAAAATTTAACATTTTTTTACAGCTATATTTTTAATAGTTTATTCATATCGTTAATTTTTTTTCTTTTGACAAAAAATTAATTTTCTTGGTTGAAAGTTTCCCCTGCATAAGTTGGAAGTTCAACTATCGAGTTGAAAATGCAAGAGTTTTTTGTTGAATTTTACTCTTTTTAAAAAAAAACTCGAATATTTGGTTCCCTATGCATTTTTATAGGTTGATAATTTAAGTATTTAGTGATAAATTAACCTATTTTCTTAAAAATGTAATCACTATCTTGAAAATTCAACTCATAGGTTGAAAATTTACATATTTTGTTTATAATTTGTCTTTAGGCAGATAATTGATCTTCTCAGTGACATTCTTAATTAAAAGCTTAATCATGGTGTTAAAAATTAAACGTTTTTGATAATTTTTTCTCTTTCGGTAAAAATTTCAACTTTTCAGATTGAAAATTTAACTATCTTCTAAAAAATTCATGTTTTTGACTTGAAAATTCTAGCATTTAGTTTAAAATGCAACAATTTTGTATTAAATTTTAATCTTTTTTAGGTTGGAAATTTGTCCCTTTGCTTGAGATTTCAAACATTGGGCTTTAAATAAAACTGTTTGGTTCAAAAAATAATTTTTGTTGTTGAAAACTCGTCTTTTTGGGTTGAAAATTGATCCCTTTTGGTAGAAAATCTTTTTTGGTTCAAAATTCAACAGTTTTTTTAAAAAGCAAATACATTTCGACTTGAAATCTTAGAAGTTTAAAACGTTTAATATTGAATTCAATATGATATCTGCATTAATTTTATTAAAAAGACTTTATTCTCCTATTTTTGTGAACACTCACCCTGTTTTAAGAGTCTTTTAGATTCTAAACTCTGATCTTTGAACTATTTTGAATTATTCTTGAGTTATTACCCAAGTTTATAGTTCATCACATGGTTATGTATGCATATTGGCATCTGAACTCACTACAAACGATAAAAAACTATAGTCTTCAATGAGGCGGCCAGTAGGTGTGTGGTGCGGGGGGGGGGGGGGGGGGGGTGTTAAAAAAAGCTTTTTTTCAGCGTAAAAAAACACTCTTTTTGCGAATT
>JAAAKG020184831.1:0-25437 GCA_010014905.2 Druon quercuslanigerum
GAGGTTCTGGTGGTTCGGAACCCACCTTAAGCTGTAGGTCCCCCTCCGACCACCAAAAAGGGTGTGGGAGGTGTGTTAAGGAATAGGAAGAGGGTGAATGAAAAATGTGAACCCTTAGGGGACACATTAGAAGCTTCCACAAAAAAATACTAATATAATATATCTATAATGATAAGAAAATGCTTTTCAAGCCTTACATAAGTAATATAAGATGGTATTTCTATGTGTATTGTCATAAACCTCAGTGGGCAAAAAGTATTTTAAGTAGCATAAGCAGAGCTGGGCATAGTTAATCGGAAAGTTAGCTCAGTTGTTAATCCGTTAATGAAAAGTTAACTCAGTTAATCGTTAATTCGTAAATCGTTAAAACAAAAATTTAACCGAAGTTAAAGTTAATCAGTTAATCGTTAAGTTTAACTTTTTATTCAGAACAAAATTACAAACTAGAGTGTATAATTTGTAAAAGGATCCCACACACAATACATGGGAAAATGTCTTCTGGTGGATTTGGCTCAATAACTCACACAGCGCGCTTCTCGCAACAGCTGAACACTAAGCGCTCAATATTTTGCATTAATCAGTTTGCATCAATACATAAGTTTCGAGTAAGATCATGTTCATTAGCTACTATTTCGTTAATAATAGACTAATTACATTTGAAACATATTCTATATACTTAAATGTAAGGATGAGAGGTGGCTAATGGAATTAATTTTAGCATAAGAATAGCTTCACTCAGTTAATACGTGAAAATAATCTGAGAGGTGTTTTTCATTTAACATACTTATTACTTCGAAATATAATTCTTAGAACGTATAAAAACCACCAAGTAGAAAACGAAACAAACTTTTTGTAAGTTTATATCTCAGTGGTGTCAATAACCTTGAGCAGTGTCAACCATTTATGTTGGTGTTTTATTATTAAAAAATATTTTTTTGCATGTACTTTGCTTAAAAATGAGACTTTATTATCTTTACTACAAGCAATAATTAAACGGCAGGAAATGCATTATCACTTGTTTATAAAGATTTTCCTTAAAACATTCAAAACTTTACAATTTATTCCTTAACAGATATTGGCAAGCTCATTGTGCGTATTCTGAGCGAAGGTATTGCCTCGTGTTTCTATACACTTGCGCCTTGTCCTCTATATCGGAAACTAGTATAGAGCGACTCCAGTATAGGAAAGGTCCCTAAGTGTCCGGCGCCGATTTTTATGATATGGTAATATGTTGTAGTACTCAAAGGGTTAAGAGGCATGGTAATATATATAATATAATAACAATAAATGCATTATTATTAATTTCAACTAATTATAAACGCCGAATATTCAACACAATTCGGTATCTTTGTATCATAAGACAGTTGGATTATTTATAGATCTTTTCTCTACTGATTGTGTGTTTTAGTGACTAGTTTGTTGATTTGATGCATGTATAAAACTTTTATAGACTGTTTTATTTTAAATATTTTGGTCGTTGGTTTTTTTGCGATATCTTTCGTCCTTAAAGAAATACTGAAGAAATGATTTTCGGCAGTATATTTTAGGGGTATATTTTGCAAAAAATACGTTTTTCTCATTTCTTCAAAAAACTACAACAAAGAGTATTTATTAAACAAATATAACACGTGCTAATACACTGATACCTTACTAGTCCCAGAAAGTATCTAACTTTGCGAATCTGGAGAACGTGAGAGCGCGCCGTACGCAAAAAAAGACAATCTCAAGTACTACAAGAAGAAAGGAAATTTCGGGAATTGAATTTTAGCGCGGGAAACACTTAGGGTTTGGAGAAACTCCATGGTCGGAATAATAGGAAATAGTGAGTCGATTAACGCAAGACGATGAGAACAAGTGTGGTACGTCATGATGCCTCCGGAAATACCTAAGGATCGAAATTGAAGGATCGAAGTCCTTGTCCAATGAGGGTCGCCAACGAGATCACGTAGGCAGATATCGCGAGCTAAATGATTTCGGAGTCTCATAATTTGTCGGAAGTATGCCCTAGTCCGCGGATAGTGCTCCGTAGAGTTATGAAATAATAAAAAAATTAATCAAAAAAATAAATAAGTAGTGTTAAGAGGCCCTAAATGTTTCCTGGTGGTTTTTTGGAGTGAAGGCCCTTGATCTAATGCCTCGTATATATTTAGTTATTGGAGTTTTGACCAAATGAAAGAAATGACTAATTTGTAGAGAAGGGTAGTTCTAAGTGACGGGTAAGCTGAATTTAACTTGTTACGCAGACGACTTATTTAACGTCACTAGTGGGGGTCTGAATGCCCGAAGTAAGTATACTGTCCTAAGGTTGTGTACGTTAGATAAAATTTAATCTTCTTTTTTTTTGTGATTGCAGAATTTAGTTCACAGTTCGACTGTCTGCCTAATGGTAAACCTATTCCTGTTGTCCCTCATGATGAGCCTTCTTCTTCTGCTGCTGCTGCCAGACCTCACTCGTCTTCCGGGTCTTCTAAACCTGACGCGCCACCTCTTCGTATCAGGTCGAGATCTCCTCTCAGGGATACTTTTCCAGCCATACTTGGATACGGATTTGAACGACTTTCACTTATTCGTCTAAGTACCTACCACAATCTAGTCAGAATATTCGCCTTTCGAAGATACACTTTTCCTCCCGACAATCCACTTCGATTGAGAACTCACAAAAATCGTATATGGGCCATCCCGACCGAAGAACAAATTGTATTGTCAGCGTCCAATGGTGATATCTGGGCAATTTTAAAGAAAACATCAAGCAGACACGCTGCTCTTCGTGGACTATTTGAATATGTTTCTTGGCGGTTAAAACGGCATACAATCAACATCCGCAGCGGCAGAATTGACGAATTGACACTATCAGAAAGCGCGGAATGTCCATTAGGCAACTTAATCAGTAGAAATGTTAGAGTATTTCTTATTTGAACCGCATATTGTCTTTACGCCTTCCACGCGTTTATGAATAGATTTTCAAAATAAAGGTCAGAAGACGGATAGCTGTGATTTTAAATTTTAAACTTCTTTTTTAGATTGACCTTGTTACTGGGAAAACTGAGTATTTGCAGGAAATTTTTTGATGCCGGGAAAAACTCACAAATAGCAGTTAATTTGTTTTTGTCCAGGAATTTTAGAAGTTTTTCGATTTAAAATCTGTCCAATCACCTTTAACATTGTAAGGATGTGCAAGGTAAGAAGGACAAGGCAAAAAAAACTGTTTTTGATCCAAATTAACCAATTTGACACCTGCAAAAAAAGAAAAGTTTACCGCTTGTACGCTTTGTAAACTACCTTTGCTATTATTAACTATTTTTAGCCTTTTTACCCCCCCCCCTAAGGAGGGTAGATTAGGTAGTTTTATTTATTATTTATGTGCAGGCTATGTAAATACAAAATATTCAAGCTTTATCACCACACTTGACTAGAGTATCCTGGGGCTTTGGGGATCGGTGATTCCGAATCAGAGTTTCGTTGAGCTTTATCACATCCAAGTCAACCCCCTGCACACTCCTTAAGAGGAGGGGGGGGTAAAAGGCTATACATGGTAAATAAGAATGAAGGTAGTTTATAGAGAGTTAATAGTCCTTCTCAAAACGCTGTATAGAAGACTTGAAGTTTTAATTTTGAGAAGGGGTGGTAGGGAAAATGGGGGATGCTGGTGGTCCGCTTAGGAGAAAATGGACTTTTTAGGTTTAAAAGACGTTGTAGGAATTTCTTTTAAATTTTTTGACCTTAATCTAATTTGGTCCAAAAAACGGAAAAATGAGCATACTTTTTCAATGTTCATTTGAGTTATTGGTTTTTTACATGTAAATCATAGAAGGTTTTACATTTGCGTAAAATATGAGCCCCCCCCAGTTTTTGCCAAATGTCCACGTTTCGAAATCCCTTAAATTCGAAATGTATGTATGTCAGTATGTATCTGTCTGTCTGTATGTCAGGACGATAAAGTTTGCAAAAATCATTCTTTTAGATTTGCCTTTGGTACACTATTTAGGTGTCCCAAACTAAACCTGAGATGCCTCCAGAGCTAGAGATAACTCTGGATAATTTTCTCTAGGCTTTGGGGTTTGCACCAGTAATTCTGTTGTGGGAAAAGGTCCTTATATCCCCTAACAGAGCCCTCGATGCTTAAAGCACTGGGATGAGAGCCCAGGCTACTTTAAGACTCCCGCGATGAGAATAAGAAGCAGGTCTGATTGTCCTAGATTTTTTGCCGTATGTTTTGCTAATGCGGTCGCTCCCTCCAGAGATGACGAGAGCTTCATCATTAACTGGAAATGCTACGGATCTGCTCTGTATATATATTTTATTAGTTACAGAGTACCCATTGAGCCTCCCCTGCATCTTCTCTCTAACAGGCACCACGATTGGAAAGAGTGAGTCGAGATTTGAACCAATGTTTTGATTTGAAAAAACGTTTCTTGGACGTCCAAGTTAAAAGAAGTTATTTGAACGTTTTAAAAATTGTCCTAAGTCAGACTAAATAATGTTTTTTAAACGTTTCATGTTCGAAATCTATTGTCTATTGCATAATCTTTACGCTTGTTGCACAGAGTATTTACTATACAAAATTTAGGTAAGAAGTCAAATTTAGTCCATGACGAATTGTAGAAACGCTTCAAATATTTTTAATTCGTTTCGAAAGAATTTGTATAAGTTCCTAAGGTAAAAAAAACGCTCTGGTAATTCTAGGTAGTCCTTGCCAGTCTGGGGCCAGACTGCGTTTTGAAAATTTTATTTTGAAAAAATCATAAAAAATTTCTTTAGGAATCTAATAATAACATTATCATCTCGGAAGAGGAATTTTTTCTTCAATTTATTGAAGATCTTGTAAAAGTAAAAAAGACTACCCGAAAATCATCCAAATTTTTTAAGAATATCCTAGATTGAAGCAATATTATATAATTATTAATTTAAAATTATTTTAAAATTAGCATACAACAAATATACAAAGATAGTAAAAATGTTGACTTTTCGTAAAAATTTTCCCACTTGTACTCTTTGTTGCTCACATTGATTTTATAAATTAAGAAAGGGAGCCTTTTTTAATTTGAATAAGATAAAAACTTAATTAGTTTTTTTTCTTCCTTTTATTGATCATAAAATTACCCTTGGTTTTAATATTCCTAGGACAAAACAACTTGTCTATAAATAATAAAAAATTATAATAATACATAATAAAGATTTTAAAAATCAGACTCGGTTAGCATCCTCTAACATATAAAGCCATTTTATATTAGACTCTAAATTATTGATTTATCTTTTTTTAAAATTATTCAAAGACTAATCTTATTAAAAGGTGTTTAATTAAAGCTCTTAGATTACTGCGACTTCACTTTAAATTGTATAGTCCACTTTTTTTTATCGAATTTTTCTTACTAAAATTTCTAATAGTATCAGAGAATTAATACGATGACATATGACAATAAAACCTGTATTTAAACTTAATTTTTTCTTATTTTAGGAGATAGTTGGATTATAGGATTGACAAACCGAAATTTACTTAAATTATGGGAATTAAAACGTTAAAGAAATAAAAAACGAATTTTTAACAAGAGTTAAATTTTCAAACAAAGAGGTCAATCTTAAAAATTTTATTTTAACAAATAAGTTCAACCTATAACCAAATGGTTAAACTTTCAACAGAAAAAGTAAATTTTCTACTCAAAAGATTAACGTTCTGCCAAAAAAAAGGACTTTTCAAGAAAATACAGTAAATTTTAACAAAATTGTTGAATTTTGAAGCCGATGAGATTATTCTTTTGCAGAATAGTTCACAGAAATATTTTATGTTTTAAGTTTTGAATTTTAACAGTAGAAAAATTCAAAATCAATCACAATTAATTTTTATATGTATATTTGAATTTATTTTAGAGAAAAATATTTTTCTTTATCAAATTATCAATCTTCCAGCACTTATAAAACTCACAAAAATTAAATGTGTACTCAACTTTCGACGTAAATATACAATATTAAATTTCAAGTAAATTCACACTAAATTAAATATTCTTAACATTGAAAATAATCTAATAAGATTGTTTGCTTGTTGTAGCGTGGGCAGGGGGGGGGGGGCGCAAAGCACCCCTCCTGGCGCTCAAGCTACAAAGCCTATTCTGTCAAAGCCGTATTTGCCCATTCTCATTTAGAATAAATGCGTGGTATTTTAGAATGCCGGGAATTGTAATTGCTTCAGCGAATCTAGTTTCTAGGTTTTTAATCATCTCTATGTGATCTTCTTTTGAACTGAAAAGAATTACTGTTCCCTCTAAGTGTTTCTTAGCCCATTCGAATAACTCCATTCCTGTTAGGATTAGATTCTGTGCTGAGCGCTGCAAGCTAGCTTTTGTGACTTAAAAGATTTATGAAGGCATATTTATTTTTAAAATGCTGCGCACCTTCGTCTGTCACATAATAAATTTTGTTAGCAACTTTCAATTTCTTTGATGAGATTTTAAAATGTGTACACAGCTCAGTCTCATGACTTAAACAATCTGAAATGATTGCCATGCTAAAATGCTTTAGTTCGTTTCCATCTTTGTAATAAATAACTACTGCAATTATAGTTGCTTGATTATTATTCCAACAAACCTTGTTGTTTCGCATAAAATGCGTGATGTATCAGGTTTTTATGTTTAGTGCAGAGTCCTTATACGAAAGCATCAGCTTCTACTATTTCCGGCGTTCAAAGTGCTTCTATCAGTTCTCTGCCAAACTTAATATTCGGCTTTGTCGAAACTATTCACGTCCAATTGATCAGTCAAATACTTAGGTATTTTAATTTTTAGTCTCATGACAAGATTCGCTTTCGTTAAAATAACAAGCGTTAGTGGGTTCACTGCACATGATTTCTTTAAGGCTGTAATGATAATCTGACAATTGTCTGACAGTTCCTTCAGTTAAACGTTTAATATCAATTGCATTCAACACTAACGTTACGTTTCTATGATCAACGCAGACAAAAAACATTGTGAGTCCCACTCGCTCTAGCTAAAACACAGTGCTTTGGTCTTAGTCGTGCGAATTTCGAAAATCCAATCTTCAAATTTTCATGTAGGGCTACAAATCTGGCATATAATTCTAAAAAATTGCACAAAATCAGTATCTTCTGTACTTGCTCACGAGTACCGTCTAGTTTTTTGACAGATATGAAATCTTTCTGACCTGGCATCTGTCGACTATTCTCGACATTTACGTACAAGTATATTACCAAATCTTCAGTTTCTTCTGCCAAGTTTTGTCCTCGCTTGGCTTTCAAAAAGTTAAAACTCCACTTTTGATAACCAACTCTTTCACTTTTCTGGCTTCACGTTCAGATGCATCGAATTCTAGCATGATTTGTCTGCGACTCCAACTCTTAGACGCAAGAGTGAGTAGACATATCTTTTCTAAATATGCAGTGACCTTTTTCTCAAATTCTTCTTTTATTTGATTCAGGACTTTAAAACCTGCCAAGTGTTTTTCATAATTGCATTCTTCTTTTTTATTTCTCATTGGCAAGCAAAAATCTGTGTCTTCGTTTATCTCTTCCCCTGCATTAATACTAGAATCTTCTGTAACTCTGGATAACTGCAAATTGAGAGTTCTACATTCTTTTCTACAAGCATTACATATTTTAATGCCTTTCGGCAATTTAGAAAACACTATTTGCTGATTTTCCGTTAGAAGCCTCCGATAAATTCTTCTCACATGTTTCTTCTTAAAAAAGGATTTGCATATCTGCTGCGAAAACTTTGCTTCGAAGACATGGTCCGTGTTGGATGACCATGCAAGGTCTTTAGAAATCTCACTTTGCTTCGAAAACAGCGATTCGAGAAGAGACTTGAAAACAAACTTATAACCTGAACTACATTATAAAAAAAAAACACAGAAAAGAAGGATAAACAATTTATAAATGTATACAACTAAGAAACAATAATGGAACGCAAAAAATCACAGAAAACACAAAAATTCTTAACACTACAAGTTGGCTGCTTTTACCCTTCAGGAGACTGAAGTCAGAGTAGAGTAACGCAGTGCACCGTTTTGCATGAGGCCAAGAAACAAATGACAGTCTATGTGATTGCTTTTTTTCTTGGTCCAATATAAGAAACAAATAAAAATCTATGTACGTGGATGTCTTTTGTTTTTCGGCTATACGCGAGACCAAGTTGAATCCAGCCAAGAAAAGGACGAATCCTGTATAATTTTATATGTGAAAAGTTTAAACTATTGTTAATTTGAATTGTAAAATCACTCCGAGCAAGTCAAAACTCTCCCCCCTCCCCAATAATGAGTTTGAAGAAATTCTTATTAAATTCCAGAGCTGCAAGACCCCGAAACTTTCCAGCTGCTAAAAAATTTCGAGTATTCGAATGTCTTCGAGAACTCAGAACTTTCGAGTATTCGAAGCCGTTGGAGTTCTCGAAACGTTCGAGTAGTTCACAATTTTTGAAAACTCCACATTTTTACTGACGTAAAAATGGTGCCTTATTATTAATTTCAAAATGTTACATTATTTTTACAAACTCAAACAAAATATGAAATACATTTTCGAGAAGGATTCAGTGATTCTCAAAACTTAAAAAAATCGCATTATACTGCAGCTACACGAACTTCTGAAGCAAGTGGTTTTGAGAATCACTAAAGTTTGTTTGAAAATTTATTTCACATTTGGTTTAAATTAGTAAAAATGATGTAGCTTTTGAAAATATTAATAAGTCGCAACTTCTACTTTAGTAAAAATTTTCAGATCTACTAACAACCATAGGCTTTGTAATAATACAATTGATTTTTCTTCAAAATTTAGAGATCTTAATGCAAAAATTTATTTGATATAACGCCATTTTAAATTTTTTTAAATTTTGACTTCCGTGCATCACGAAATATGTTTTTTACAATAATTTAGCTTCTTATTGTCACATAAAAAGTAGTCACCTAGGAACAAAGAAATAATTAGTTTGAAAAACAAAATTTGGGAGGCTATTTTTAATAAAAAAAAAAATTTTATTTTAATTTTCATCGCGTGCTTTCTAATATATAAATTTCCCTTTTGTTATAATTTAACAAAATTTTGTTAACAATTGTAAAAATTCTCATTTTTGTTCAGGGATGCGCTATTTTGTAAATTTTGAAACAAAACATTTTTTGTGTTGAGATATTTTTTCCAAGTTTTCTAAAGATCATAATTGGACAGAGACCAGAGTGCCCTGGACCACATGCTAATATTAGCTGATTTCACTCAAATTGGAAAAATATATTACTGGAGTTATAGCAGTTTCAAAATAAAATAAAACAAACGAAAATGAACATTTCAAGCCAAACAACCCACGATATCAAAAAAAGTGAAAAGGGGAAAAACGTTGGTTTTTGAAAGTCTTACAATATCACCATAATAACTTTTTGAACTTCTTTAAAAAATCTAAAACACAAAAATCACAAAAATTGTGCAGCCAAAAAAGATCTACAAATTTGTTTTAAATCACTTTTTGACTGCACGTGTAGTTTTTGTTTTGTCTTTAAAAAACAAAATTCACATTAAAATTTTTTTTTTCAGAGCTAAAGAAATTTCAAAATCCAAAAAAAGAAACGAAACTTAGCACTATCAGCCAAACAACGCAAGATACGAAAAAAAGTAAATACGAGAAGAATGGGTTTCTTCGCATTACAAAAAGTAATAAAAAATAAAATATTCCATTTTACGGACAAACTATGCAAGACATGACAAATTATGATTGGACAAAAATGGTGCACTCAAAAATAAAGATTATTATCTGAATAAGCAGTCTCGGGGCGAGGTAAAAAATGTAATATAATAATTTTTTAAATTATCCTGCAAAGTTAATATCATATGTAATGTAATATAATTTGTTTTGTATGTATACATTAATTACATGTTACATTCTCATTGACAATGTGACGTGAAAGCGCAAATCATTCCAATAATTATTTGCAAATGTATACTTTATTAGCAAGGTACATATATATATATATATATATATACGCTGAAGTAAAGGAATTTCCTTCTTCATTTGAAATCAAATACAAATTCATTCATTTGTATATTAAGAACAAATAACACGGAATGCTAAGCGCGCTGAAACTTTTGGGTTTCTATTATACGATGAACAGAAAAGAGCGCGAAGCGCAAAGTTACATGATTTTTCAACTAAATATTAAGCGCGAAGCGCGAGTGTCTTGATGAGAATGTGTTCCTTAAGGTTCCGTAAGAACCTTAAATATATTAGTTTTTCTCTTTATGTGAAACTGACGTAAGAAAACCAAAAGCATGTCATTAAGATGAAGATTACTAAGGGATTAGCTATTAGCCCGCGAAGCGCGTAATAGCGAAATACATAATCAAGCGCGAAGCGCGAGAAGGAATTGGTGCGCGGCAGGGGCGCGCTCAAACTTGCCGCGCGCGACGAGACTGTGCCCGCCAAGCGGGCACATTTTTAACTTTAGTAATACATATAACTTGAAACTTTAGTACGTTGGTACGTCGATGTGTACTGTTTTCTTAGAGATATTGTATAAGTATGAGGCAGAACACAGATAAAATATTTTGAAAATATTGAATCACAACAAAATATAGTTGCCTTGGTGTAACGTTTCGTCATCAGGATGTGTTGTTTGACATACGAAATACTCTAAAATTCTTTTTGATTGGTTTGCTTACTGGACATTCTGCGATTTCTTCTGGAGTCAATTCTTCAACCGCGCCGCTGCCCATGTTTATTTTTGCCCGTTTTGACCGCGAAGCAATAGGTTTAAATAGTCCTCGAAAAATCATTTGTCTGCTTGATGCTCTATCCAACATTGCACAGACGTCACCATTGGAAGTCGATAATACAATTTGTTCTGCGGTTGGCATGGGCGAGATTGCATTTTTGTTGGTTCTCAATCGAATTGGTTTATCGGGAGGAAAAGTGTATCGTCGAAGTTCGAATATTCGGGTCGGGTTGGGGTAGGGAGTTAATCGAATAAATGGAAGTTCTTTAAATCTGTGTCCAAGTTCGCTTGGAAAAGTTGTCGTGAGAGGAGGTGACCTGGTCCTGACACGAAGAGACGGCTCGGCAAGCGGAGAAGACTTGAAAGACGAATGAGATTTGGAACGAGAAGAAGAAGAAGGTTGAGGACGAGGGATGCCAGGAATCGGATCGCCATTAGGCAAACACTCAAACTGTGAACTAAATTCTGCAAAAAAAAAAGAAGCAGGATATTTAATTTTTCCTAACGTACACAACCATAAGGCATCAGAATTACTTCGGAAAATCAGACACCCTCCATGAACGTTAAATAAATCGTCTGTTGTTTTTCCTCATTTTCAAGCGCGCCAATAGTGTAGCGTTTAAAGTATTTCCTTGAAAGGCGTTAATTTGAAAACATTTTGAAATAAGTTGCGTGCATCACTTTTTTGCATGTTATCGATATTTAACAGCCATTCTTGTAAAAAGAATAATATGATGACTGCATGAACTCCATAAAATGTACGTGAACCTACACAGTCATGAGGGTTCCATATGTTAAGGTCTAAATGTGTACGTGTAAAGTCGTATCTATTAAAAATTTATCCGTGCAGATTTAATTGGCAACATTTCTGATTTGCATAAATCCGAAACTAAGTTTACTTAAATTGTAGATATTTTATATTATTATATTCACCAAACAAATTGAGGATCACAGCTAAACATATGACCAGAGTACAGACACTCCACATATTTTCTAAGCTTTAACATTAAAAATTATATTATAGTAATGAAAGTTCAGCTTCTTTATTATCTTATATACTCTGTGATAAAGTCGTTATCTTTTAGATTATAAGAATCAAGTTGGTCCTTCTGACATATTTATATTTGACTAGAGTCAGGTTTAGTCAAAAAATTAATTTATTAAATTATTATTTCTAATGTTTCGGCGATTCACGTTCGCTTGTTAGATATTTTTAAACACATTAAAACAATTCCATGCATCTCAAAAATGTTGAAAAGGATTTTGTTAAGATTCTTTCAAAACCAAATTACATTTATAATTTTGTCAAAAATAAAAAAATTTATCTGCTCTTCAACATTATGAAAACAAAAAATAAACCTAGTTTTAAAATGAAGAAAGCGACAAGATTACTAAATCAGTAGATTACCTATATTGGGTTATTTTAAAAATACAGTAAAATGATTTCCAGTGTCTTTTTTTAAACTGACTACAAATTTAATTTAATTTACCTTGATCCTGACCTGCTGAGGTCAAATTGACGCCGGATTCGGATTTAGCGACCTCAAAACCGTATCGATAAGATGGTTGAATTCAGGCTGCAGAATTTTTTTTGTGGGGTTGTGTAATTATTCTGTTAATACCAATTAAAAATGATTTCTTTCCTCCATGCGGCAATTAAAATTTTTTGGCAGATAATTAGCTTCTAGCATTTCAATGAGCAATCTGATAAATTATTATTAATAAAAACTTCTCAACTAAAAGCTTAAGTTGCTGATTTTTCTGGATTCTGTATTGAATAAGATCACCATTTTAGCTAGTGATTTGCAATTAACTTAAATTACTGTGTAAACTCTTTTTAATATACTTGAACCTGCAAAGTTGAAAGGGTACCATATGCGAATGTCAAAATTCGACGTGCACAGTTGGATCAGTTCACATGTAATCCCAACAATTTTAATTTGCATTGAGCTTGCACGAAATTTAACTAAATTATAGATATATAATATTATTATATTCGCCAATAAAAATAAGGATTACAGCCAGGGATACGAACAGAGCAGATACAATCATCATCTTTTTGAATTATAAATTAATTAGAGTTTTAATACATAATTTTTCAGTCAATATAACTTGTGAATATTCTGGAGCTTTATTACGTCATATAATCTATTATGGATTCGTTATCTATGAACATAAAGGCGTTAAGTTTGTCCTTCTAAGATATTTACATTTGATAAAAGATTGCATTAACCAGGTGTTTACAAGGCATAATTCTCAATCTTAATTTGCAATCAAGATAAAGGAAACTCCTACGCATATATTTTTATCACAAAAATATAAATAATAAGGTGATTATTATATTGATAAGGAAGTGCAGTGTCATCTAGTTTACAGTCAATGATTTTTTAAACTTGAACAATGATAATTTAATTATTTCTAATAAGCTATATTTCGTCGGCCTTGCCTTTCACCGCAGGGGCAGCCGTTTATGAAAATGAAAACATTTAAAGATGGGAAAATAAAATGAATCGCTTTTGTGGATTGAGAACAATGATATTCAAAAGATTTTTTCATGTATTTAAGAACTATGGATAGATTTTTATTCAAAAAATTTGGCTCATTTCCTGACCAAACAGAAATTCACTACTATATCTTAGTTTTTCCCGGTTTCAAAAAATACCTGGTGATTACTCAGTTTTCTCGGCACATTCGCAATCCTAGAAGAGGATTTAAAATTTTTTTTAAAAACAGTCGTCCGTCGTTTGATATATCATTTAAAAAGGTCTATACATAAACGTGCGTAAACCATAAAGACTGTATGCTGTTCATAGACAAAATACCCTAAAACTCCTATTGATTTGGTGACCTATTTGACATTCTGCGATTTCTTCTGGGGTCAATTCTGTAATCTCGCCGCTTTCCATGTTGATTTTCGCCCGTTTAAACCGCACAGAAACAGCTTTGAATAACCCTCTTATATTATTTTGTTTGCTTGCTGTTTTTTCCAAAATTGCACAGACATCACCATTGCTCATTGACAATACAATTTGTTCTTCGGTTGGCACGCTCGGGAAGGTATTTTTTTGGGTTCTCAATCGAAGTGGTACATCGGCAGGAAAAGTGTAACGTCGGAGTTCGAATATTCTGGCTGGATTGTGGTGGGGACTTAAACGAATATTTTCAAGATCTTCAAATTTAAATCCTAGTACGGCTGGTAAAGTATGCCTGACAGAAGACCTTGACCTGTAACGATGAGGTCGTTTGGCAGGTGGAGGAGACCCGGCAGAAGATTGAGGTCTGGTAGCAGAAGAAGAAGAAGGTTCACAACGAGGGACTTTAGGAATAGGATCGCCGTTAGGTAAACAGTCAAACTGTGAACTGAATTCTGCAAAAAAAAACAGAATATCAAATTTGACTTAAAGTACACAAACGTACGAGTTGTCCAGAAGCCATCCCTGTTTTCGTAGTATCCACGAGGTCCGTTCGATTTTTTTTTATTCTAACGTAAAATGATCTCCAGATTCTAAAACTGTGTAGCAGAACTCTGATAAATGCGATGTTCTCGAGATATTCGCCATTAATTATTTTTTTATAGCGTTAGTTGGTTATGAATTTTTTGCTTCGACAAATATTTATTTACAAAGTTAATTAATGTGTAAAATAATTAAAAACAAATACTTTTATCAAATAGCTAAAACATTACTTTATAAATAAAAAAAAGTAACGATCTTTTGAAAGTAACAATTGAAATACACAATTTTGTAACGAATACTGTTTATCCAAAATGATCATTAAATTATTTAAAGATAGGCAAATTAAAATGATTTTTAAAATTGGCTCAAGTCGCATTGACGCGATATTTTTTAAAATAGAAATATAAGTGTGAAAATGGGTGTGTTTATTCTTTGACGCAGTACTAATATGATAGTCTGAGCAAAAATGGCAAAATTTAAATATAGGCAACCACAACATTTTTTTTATTTTGAGCGCCTTTCCCTTATAGTAGAAAGATGAACCAAAATATAAGAAATTTCAAAAATTACTGCGAATTTAGTCATGTCAATTAATATATTGTTTTTTCATTCCTTTAAAAGTGATTAAGATCTATTTTTTTGTGGAGGATGACAATAGGCCGACTTTCAAAAGAACGTTTCTCTTTTTCCATTCGTGAAATACTTTTTTGGTGGTTGATAAAACGATTTGTTGTCACTTATTTTACACGTTAATTAATTTTGTGCAAAATATATTCGTAGGAGCTAAAAATTGCCGAAAACAACTATTACTGATAAGAACACTGAAACTCCAAAGATACGAGAAGTTTAGGAATCGGGAACTCGAAGGATGCGACCGTGAAAAGGACACCCCCTCCTTCGATGTTTACATTTCGGGGGTAATTACGAGAATCCACACAGGCCTAATACACCCGCGCGCACGTCGAATTCAACGCAGCACGCACTCGCGCGCGTGTAATTCTCAATTATGGCAGACCTAGAGGGGAAAAAATTTCGCTGGCTTATTTGGATTAAGGACGCTCGTATATGTGAAGCACTTGTACCTTTGGTGCTCATATCTACGGGGTTTGATTTTTTTTATAAAAAGAGTTAGTTTAAAAATATTGTGTAATGAGATGCATACACCATTTTCTTAACTTTCTCAGTTGGGGGGGTTCCATATGCTAACGTCTAAATGTCGACGTTAAAAGTTTGGTCCTTTTACAATTTCTGCTTTTAGATTTCATTCGCAACAATTGCATAAAGCCTAAAAAAAATTTACCTAATTATAGATACATTATATAATTATATTCACCAATAAAATTAAAAATCACAGCTAAGGATAAGACAAGAATACGGACAATCCTCATCTTTTCCAACAGTAGGACAAACTGAGCGATTCTTAATAAAGAATTTTTTTAGAAATAAAACTCTGATTAAATATTTAAATATTAAATATATAATATGTTCGTTATCTTTTAGATTATAATTGTCAAATTAAATTATTTTGAATTATTTTGAATAATCTGACATTGTCGTAATTGTAAGATAAGTCTTTTTGTCCAAATATTTTAGACTATTGTCAGGAAGGAATTAATGACGATGGCTTAAAAACATAAAATTACTGCTATACATTATAATTTATTTTTAATAAATTCAAATGAAATTTTGAACTTAATTAAAAAAATCCGATCCTAATCCACCTTTAAATGTTATCGTTAATCCGATCAAGAAATTAAAACGTAATTTAGGGTGGGATTTAGGTTCATATTTTTTTAATGTGAATATTATAAGTAAAATATTTAATCCCGAAGCTTTATAAGAAGAACCGAATTAAATTAAGTTTGACGGGATAAAATAACTGCTGATATACTGACATTATACATCCATAAATCGTATCCTCAGTTTAACTTTCACAGGAGTGAGACTAATATAAATTCAAACTGTATACTGTCTCTAACAACAATTAAATGTTTAAAGTATGATACAAATTAAATAATAAATATGTCTTTCTATGGTGCAGTCGACAATGGATTCTGATAAACGACCAAATCAACCAAGTGAAGCTGAAAATCGTAAAAAGGCCAAAATCGATGACCTTAAAGATTAGAAGCAGACGCAGTTGAATTTTGGTTTTCAAACGTTATTGAATCCATCTGAACCAACTTTCTAAATCAAAAATAAGATTGAAGAAGTTGAAAATAACGAAACTAAACAGTTTTAAATAAGGAAAACTGAGAACGTTACTGAGTAAAATAAGATAGATGAAGTTAAACAGGCCCTGAAGAATAAAATTGATATAGATGCTTTTCAAGTTCCAAAAAGCGTGTCTAAAGATTTAGTTATACACATTATAAGACCTTACCCAATTCAACCAAAAACATATTGCAAGTACAGAGGTCAACTATTCTTCGGGATCTGTGTGACTTTTGCCACTTTAGATGAACGAAAAAAAATCCAGTTTGCTTATGGATGGAGAAGAAAGCCATTGTAGGACAGTGGAAATGTTGATCAATTATTAAGCGACAGGAGACTGACTCTGATGCAGGCTTGGAAGCAACAGAAGATTTCTTTTTGTTTTCAAATAGCAGGTATTTGAAAAATATGGTAGATAATGATAGTATCTCTCTCTGCAAACGTCAAGTTGCTGAAAGAAGAACTATTCTAAGAAGGTTCAAAGACTTTTAATCGGGCAACAAAAAATTAGTTTCAGGGGTGTAAATAGTTCAGAAGCTGCCTTCTGCTTAAATGATTTTGCTAATTATGGTAACTTCTAGTCATTATTAAACTTTTTTGTAAATACGATAAACCATTTGAAATCTATGTTGCTCTAGCGATTACAAAGAGTCAAAAGAGACACGACGAGTATCCAGATAGCAGAGGTCGAGGATCTTTAATAACTTTCTTAAGTAAAACGACAAAACTTTCGTTGATTAGAATAATCGGTAAAATGATGCAAAATGCAATAGTGCAAAAAGTTGAGAAAATTGAGAAAAATTTGGTTTGAGTTTAGATTCTTGCCAAGATGTTTTAGTAATAAAACAAAATCCTTTAGTTATTCGCAATGTTGATGATCTAGGACCTGTGGAATGATTTATTGACAGCTGATACGACAGGTGGATCATTTTCAATCAACTTACTTCCGATTTAGAAAATCTTGGTTTGTCCTTAGATGATCTTGTTGGTTACTCTATTGACGATGCTTCTAACATGGCAGGTGATGAAAACGACCTTCAAGGAAGATTAAAGCGTCCTTCACCTTTATCAGGATACATTCATTTTTGTGGACATTGGCTCAGCTTAGTATTTGTGGATGCTTGTAAATACATTGCACCTGCAAACTGACTTGTTTAGCCTTGTTTAATCAAGATCAGTTTTCTTATCAGAGAGTCATTAGAAATTGTATTATTGGAAAAATGCATCAGCAATTGTATTTACTGACGTTTTTAAACTCAGAGTTCTCGTTAAGAAAGGATGTGGCACAAGATAGTGCATCAAAGGAAAATCTTTCAAGCAATTATTTGAACCAGAATCTCTTTCAAACTCTCATTTTTGTCCTAGAGGCTAATATTGATGGTATATCCTTTAAATCTGATGTAAGAAGTAATGCTAGCGGATTTTTAAATAAATGTTTCAAGATGGATACAATTACGATAGGTATGGCATTCCATCATATTTTCATGCTTGCTGATCGAGTATCAAAATATCTGCAAACGAAAGGTCTTGACCTTGTTTAAGCGCATCGCATAACGTCTGAACTAAACAGCTTCATTGAAAAATAACCTTTTGAACAAGAAATCAGAACTCGTATAAGTCATGAATTTCCTAAATTAAAAAGTGTATGTACGTCCGAGAAGATCCGGGAAACTTGAAGCCAATGAATCTCGCAGTCTCGCTGCTGCTAAGGGACCCCTGTGTTGTCAGAAGGTAGAGATCATTTAAAAAATTCTAGAAAAATGCTTATCAGAATTAAAAAAATCGTTTCAAATTGAGAGACTACAGAAGTTCATAAGGCCTTATAAGGATTTACAGAAATTATAAAAACGAATAGGAAGATAAAATGAAAGAAGTCCCAGATAAAACAATTTAAAAGAAGCAAACACAGTACACACTTTTTCACAAAATCATGGCTATAAATTTAGTGATGTGTGTCACTTTTGTTATAAAAAGAATGAGTGGAGATGCTTAATATAGGGGCAAGAACAGAAAAGTTGAAATACTAGTTAACGAAAGCAAGGATAAAATCCAAGCTGAAGATGAGAAGACAACGCAAAACGCTTTAAAAAAACGAAATTATTTTTTGTCAATAGCACCAGGATAAACCTTTATAAGAAACGTTCCAAAAACAATAAAAAATTACATTTATTTATAACAATATCATGATTAATAAAAAACAAGCCACTAAAATGGACATTGATATTGACATAAATGCAGTTCGAATTTTCAAATAAACACAGATGAAAATAGTGGACCGAAGTTCAAAGGAAATTTATTTTGTTTTGTACTATTGTAAATTATGTAAATCCGTTCTTTTATAACACTTTCTATTAACGGAAGTGGGAAATTATTCTGAAATAAAGTAACGTTTAAACTATCTAATTTTTCTTTCCTAATTTTAACGTTGCTTAATTTTATGCACCTGTCAACTAAACCTTTAATTAAACCAATTTTTTTATTGACCATGGCTGAGAATCAAAATTTAAATAGCGCCCAGAAGACGACGGTTTCTTATACCAATCAGTTATCAAATCACCTTCCAAAATTTTTATAAACATCAAATCTAGAAAATTTAAAGAATTATTATTTTCAATTTCGCAAGTGAACTGTATAGAATTATAAATGCTGTTGAAAATATCTCCTACATCTAAAATTGTGTTGGTTGGTATAATTAAGAAAATATCATCAATATATCATTTACAAGCAATTAGTGTAAAATTTAATTTGACTAAAGCTGTCTTTTTTATATGTTAAATTAATTAATTTAATTAAGAATATTTTCAAAAACAATAATTTATATAAAAATGTCAAAACACATATTATTGTTGTTGCCAAAACCAATGCTTCAACAAAATTCCACAAACCAGGTTTAAATTGGCGACTAATTTCTTTAACAGTTGGTTCTCCTACGTATAATTTAGCTAAGTTCTTATCTAACATTTTAAAACCAATTTCCGGAAACACTAATGCATTTCTAAAAACTATTTGGGAATTTAATAAAACATTTTTAAAATGTGTATGTACCAAAAACAATCTCTCTAGTTTCTCTTGACGTTGATCCGCTGTTTGATAATATCCCGTTAGATTTGGCTTTGGATTGCATAGAAGAAAAATTAAACTTACATTGTAAATGAACTAAAATATAAAAAAACAAAATGTTAGTAGTAACTAGGACTATTTTTAATATTACAGTGTTTTCATTTAACAATAAATTTTAAAAACATCTGTCAGGTAGCCCGATGTGTTCTTTATTGTCACCTATTATTTCAAATTTGGTGATTAAAGATATAGAAAGGAGAGCATTAGAAAAATTAAATCTTACACCAATTCTATATAAACGAAATGTTGATGATATTTTCTTAATTATACCAAATAATACCAATTTTCTAGATTTGATGATTATAAAAAATTTGAAAGGTGATTATATAAGTAATTGGTATAAGAAACCGTCGTGGGCTGGGTGGTATTTAGATTTTTATTCTCACCCTTTGTTTAGTCAAAAAATTGGTTTAATTATTATAATAGTTTACACAAAAATAATAAGCTGAAAAAATGTTTAGATAAATACAATAAAACAGATTTACAGATTACGTGACCTTATATTCTAGGTCATTCCGAAAGACTAAGACCTTCTTTGAATAAATTACCCATCAAGGTTTGTTTTAAAAATAACCATACTTTAGATAATATTCTTTTCAATGCAAAAGATTAGGATAAGGTTGAAAATTCATCAGGTGTCGTATAATTAATTAAATGTACTGGTTGCAATAAAGTTTGCATAGGAGATGCTAGCAGAACATTAAAAGCTAGAGTTGCTGAGCATGAGTGAGATTTTGAAATCGCAAGTTTTAACACTGGTTTGTCGCAACATTAATGGAATTTTGATCTCTTTACTTATTTTTATTTTCATAACATTAGAGTTTTAGCTAGAGAATAAAACACTGTTTATCATTCTCTATTTAGTATTATATGTTAGCATTTATGCCAATGTCAATGTACTGTTCAGTGGATTGTTTTTGTTTCTTCAAGATATTTATATATATGTATATATATATATATATATATTTCTGATGAAGGCCCGCAGTGAGTGCCGAAACGTTGAAAATATTGCTATTTTTTTAACAACTACAATCAGTTTTTGTTTGTTTAAATTGGAACATAAGACCGAGATAATGAAATAAGGAAACTTTTCTTACTTTTTAAAATTATATCCATGGTCGGAAAAAATATGAGAAAAACTGAAGTCTTGCTACAAAAAGTTCTTTTAGATCATACATATTTAAGCATTTTGTTTCTACAAATTTTGAAATAGTTGTTGCTAACAGAGTTTTTGAATAAAAAAGTACTTTCTCAATACCTACGGCGATGCCACATTCGCCTCAACACAGGGAAAGCCCTTATCAGTAATTCTCATTACATGTTTGCTAATGTGCCATTTGTTGTCATTTCGTTGAAATATTTCAATCATGATTGTACTTATTTTTAAATAAATATTCAGAATAATCGATAGTTACTCAAGAAACGCAATTTACAGTATTAAATTATTTTATTAGGGTATGTATTATGTTGATATCATAATTTTACACAATCTAAATATTAATTACCTATAACGATAATCACTGATAAGGGTTTTTCCTGTGTGGAGGTGAATGTTACGTCCCGGTAGAGATTTTTTCTGAAGGATACTATGTTTTACTGTACTTTCTTTTGAAATACTTAACAAAAATTTGAAAACCATATGACCAAGAGATCCTGGTTTGAACAATCAAAAATATTTTTAATAAAATAAAATATTTCTCTGTCCAGGAAAATATACGATACAGATATTAAACAAACTTGTAGAAAAAATCGTCTCAAAAAAATGAATAAAGTTTTTTGGAACCATTTTTTCGGTAAATTTTATTTTATTTTGTAACTCATTTTATAATTTTTTTAGGCTAAACAAAATAATTGATAAAACAATTAAATTCATATTTTTGATACAACTTAAAGTATTTTTTTGGAAAATTAATTGATTTTTCTGACCATTAGGCAAAAAATCTAACTGCGAAATTAATTCTGCAAAAAGAAGCAGAGGATTTTAGACGCTTTTAACAAAAATTATATTGCAATGAAATTTAGAAGTAATATTTTAAAAAAAATAAAAAAATAAACATGTTCACTATTATATTCTTGTACAGCCTTTAAACAAATTATTGGAAAAATTATCAGTAGTTTTTTCAACTCGTATTTGTTTCACGTTTTTTTAAAATCTGTATGTTCCGATTCTATTGACTGTTTTCTGTAGTATCCAAGACCTCACTGTTTCCTTTTGCAAAAATATGCTACATGATCGATTATTAGGTATGATACTGATTCCTAAATCTAGAAAACTTTTAGGAAATTTTTCAATGTAAATGTTAAATTTTGAATTTATTATAACGGCCCAACACGAATTAACAACATCGCCAAAGTTTTGAAGACACTGAACATATTTCACACATCCTACATTCCTAACATTAAGATGCCATGCAGGTGGAGGAATGATGTCTATAATTTCTTTAACCTCGTCTGAAGAACAGATTGGTGGATGAAGACAATTTTGGTGCAGTTTTTCATCTGACTTGTTACTTGCATAGTTCTTCCAAACTTCATAATTTTTTAAGCAATCAGCAATTGTTCTGTGATCGTTTAAAATCTGTTGATATCGTTGCACTAGTGTAATCTCTAATAGTTCGGAGTGACCATAGCAGTTTAACGTTTTCGTAATTTTGTTCCGCTCTATCGGCGATGCTAATCAAAAACAATTTTTTAACTCCAGAATCTTTCATCCTTTTAGTTGATAATCTTGGCGTTTTTTATTTGTATTTTCAATTCCATTTTCATTCCAGAGTTATATTGATGAAAAAACTTTCAAAAATCCGCCTCCACCATCTATGCCAAATTTCAAATTTGTTTGGTAATCTACTTGTCTTAATGTTGTTACATACGCAATTAAACCATTTAAATCGTTGCAAACAATTAATTTTTTCTTAACTTCTTTCTTACTACCTTTGTTAGAAGACGTTACTTTCCTCGTTTTGATTTCAAAGAATTGATCAAGCATGTGATTATTAGTTTGTAGCTATTTTTTCAAGTTGGGTTGAAACATCTTTCGATGCTTAGATGCAACACGAAGTGCAGTAGCAATATCACAAACAGTTCTAGTAGATAAAGACAAGTTTGTTCCAATTTTGGTACACCTTCAGCAGAAATTTGTCATTCAAGGTTTTTTGATCGTTTAGTAGGATCAATTACAATATTCATTTGCTGGCTATTTTAGAAAGATCACAAAAACATTTTCGTCCATTCGTCGCTCTTGTGACTAAGAATGATTTTAATTTTTTTTGCAAATTGTTTCTGAAGCATTTCAGAACGAAACCAAAAAATAATATGAGACCTTTTTTGTCTCCCCAATTTATAGCGCCAACCACTTCTTTAATAATCGTGAATTAGAATGATTTGATTCATATGTCTCTTCCAAGCAATGATTTCATATAACTGCACAATCAAATTTAGACATAAGAATTGTTTACGTTGAAAAATTCTCTTTTCGAGGTAAAAATTTAACTATCTATTTGGAAATTCTTCTTTTTTGACTGAAATAAGTGTGTGTGTTTTTAACTTAGTATAATTAAAATAAAAATATTGTTCAGTTGAAAATTCCAGAGGCGGTTTTCGCCGTTTGTTGAGCATCATTATGTATTGGAATCATAACCTGGCATTTTATAAAGGTGAGTTGTAGCACGAGCATAAATTCCAAAAATGTATGGCTATTTATCTTAAAGATATTTTAGAATAGTTTAGTTAAAAGTCTAAATCAAAAAGTTCTAATTTTTGTAAATTTTTACAAAAATTTACATGAAATTATATAAATATTGTATTGTTATATTCACCAATAGAATTGAGGATCACGGCAGAGCATACGAACAGAGTACATACAATCATCATCTTTTCTAATTAAAGAACAAACTAATTAGTGTATTAATGAAAAACTTGGTTAGAACCCTGTATGATATATATCCTACCGCTTTATTAGGTTACACAATCTATTCGGCAGTCATCATTGTCTTTTAAATCAAACGTGTCAAGATTTTCCTTCTGTGATATCTAGATTTGATAAGAGTCGGTATTGAGGAAAAAAATGATGTTACTAATTTTATAACAATTAACGTCGCAATTTATATAATAAGTAAAATTTATACAATTGAGTTTTGCTCAAAAATACACAGTATATTTCAAGATTCAAAAGATTGAAAAGTTTTTAATAGATTATTACAAGGAATTTCAAATAATATAAAAATTTCTTTAAATAGAATTTCAGCAAATTACAATATTTCGAAGAAATTTAAAGGTATTTTATTGCATTTAGAGAAGATTTAAAAAAATCTCATTTGATTTCAAATGAAATAAAAGTACTCTCATCGAAAGGACGTTAGTAAATTATTTTTATAAAATGAAAGTCTGGACGTGTCCACTTCAACCCAATCCTCTCCAATCAAATCAAATATTATTCATTCCAATTAAGAACAATTCACTCAAATCGATTACAATCTAGTTCGTGTTAATACAACTGATTGATTTCCAATCGAATTTATTTAATTCAAATCCAATCTCATTCAATCTATGCAAGTAAAATGCAACTCATCGCAATGGACTCCAATCTACTCTAATTCACTTCAATTAACTCCAATCATGTCCAGTGCATAAAATTTTTCGAATCCAATCCAACTCAATCCAATTAATTTCAATACACTCTAGTTCATTCTTATCCATTCAAATCCAATATATTCCATTTTATTAGAATGAATTCCAATACACTCAAATTTATTTAAACCCAATTATACAATACAATATCCAATCTACTTCAATACAAATCATTCCCATCCTCTATAATTCGGATCATATTAGTGTAATTTAACTCAGTGCAATCAACTTTTATCCAATCAATTCCAATCAAACTTATTCCAATTTATTCCAATTCAATTTATTCCAATACTCTCCAATCCATTCCATTCCCATACAATTCGTTCGAATCCATTCCAATCTGATCAAACTCAATCAAATTCATTTCAGTCCACTCCAGTTTTTTCTAATCGATTCGAATCCAATCTATTCTATTTCAATACAATGAATTCCAATCCACTCCAATTGATTCAAGCCTAATTCATCCGAATTAAATTCACTCTAATCTAATCAACTATAATTAAATGCAATCCACTGCAATACAATATAATCCAATCCAATCTATTTCAATCCAATTTATTTCCATTCACTCTTATCTATCTCATGCCAGTCTAATTTTACTAATTCCAGTACACTCAAATCGATGCCAATCTGAGTCAGTCCAATCCAATTCCAATATACTCTAATATTATCCAGTCCATGATAGTCCGATTAAACTTATTCCAATAGATTTCAATCCACTCGAATCCAATTTATTCCAATCCTATCTAATTAATTTACATCCACTTCAATCCAATCCAATAAAATTTATTCCAATACACTAAAATCCATTACAAACCAATAATTTTCAATCCACATAATTTACATCCACTTCAATCCACTCCAATACAATGCATGGCAATGTGATTCATTTTATACTAATCCAATATAGTTCACTCCAATACGTCTAAGTCCAATCTACTCTATTAAAACCCAATAAAATTTATTTCAGTCAAATCCAATCCAGTCAAATTAAATTCAATTTATTCCAATACACTAAAATCCATTACAATCCAATAATTTCCAATCCAAACAAGATTAAAAAATGTTTTAAAATATTCTAAATTCTGCATATTATTTTTGGGTTAAAATTTCAACCGTATTGTTGACCACCAACCGAAAACGAGCAGAATAGTTCAATTTTTAATAACATTTTATATATTTTAAATGTGACCTATAGTTAAGTAAATTGCAATTTTTTTTTTGAAAATAATATTTAATAGTAAATGATGAAGAGCCTCGGTGGCTCAGTTGGTTAGACGCTCGGACTTCACCTCAGAGGTCCGGGGTTCGATCCCTGAGCCGG
>JAAAKG020184842.1:0-25437 GCA_010014905.2 Druon quercuslanigerum
TTTTTTTCGTAAAAGGATGTTCCTGAAAGACAATTCACTCGAAAAAAAGATTCTTTGATTCAAAGAAAATTTCATTGACTTAAAGTGCAGATCCTGCCTGATTTTGTTTTTTTTTTCGTAAAAAGATGTTGCTGAAAGAAAATTCACTCGAAAAAAAGATTCTTTGATTCAAAGAAAATTTCTTTAAATTAAAGTGCAGATCCTGCCAGATTTTGTTTTTTTTTCGTAAAACGTTGTTCCTGAAAGACAATTCACTCGGAAAAAAGATTCTTTGATTCAAAGAAAATTTATTTGAATTAAAGTGTAGACCCTGCCTAATTTTTGTTTCTTATAACGATGTTCCTGAAAGACAATTAATTATTAAATTATTCACTGGCTCTCAGGCAGAGAAAAGATTACTTTTAATTGCAAAAAATAACTTTTGTACAAAGAAATAGGTTTTTGTTGCAACAAAATTTTTCTTTTAATGCAAATAATTGTTTTCTTGTTGAATTTACTTTTGATTAATTGCAATAAATTCTGTTAAAGAAACGATTTCTTGAATTTATAAAAATATATTTTTCTGAAGGATTCTGGAATTCTCAATCTTTTTTATGAATCCCATTTTGGACATTTATACAGTTTGAAGATATTTACAATTAAACGTTTCCCAACTTATTAGTTTTGAATTTTTATAGTTTCAAATTCCAAAAGTTTAAATATCTTGTTGAAATGGGCTGATAGTTGAAGTTGGATGATTTTCAAGAATTAAAGTCAAGAATTTTCCATTTTTAATTTTCCTAGATAAAAAAATGTAATAATTTTTAAAAAATAAATTTTAAAAATTAAAAAAACTAATTTTAAAGATTTAAAATTGAAAGTTTTACAGTTTTGAAGAGTTGACATTAAAAAAATTTAATTATCAAAACATACATAGAATTGCAAATAAATTCATGTTCAAGATTTATATTTTAAAATTATGTAATTTTTAACGTTTTTTTTGGAATAATCTCAAATTAAAATATTTATATAGGTACAAATGAATGTTGCTCAATTTTAGCGATTTGCAATTCTTACAATTTTTCGAACTTATGTCGAATGTTTTCTTGTACAAAAAAAAGGAATGGAAATTCAAGTGTCACGGAAATTCAATTCAAAATTGCACTAAATATCGTAAAACAGGTTAATTTCTAACAAGTCGGGTAAATTTGGACATTCTTGAATTAATAGTTTCAATTACTTAAGAGAGTTTAATCAGAATCTAGAAGCAGTTAAGGCTTTATCAATGCTTTAACTGGTTCTAGATTCTCATGAAAAAAGCCCTTAAGTAATTTAAACTAACAACTTAGGAATATCCGAATTTACCCCAAATTTCCGAAATGGCCGATATTTTATATTTGATAAAAATAACGTAGCGTCTTGTTACATGCAGCCGGTGGGGGAGGGGGGGGGGGGAATTAGCAAAAAGTATTTTAGGTAATTATTTATTATGTATAGCCTCTTTGTCAAAGAATTTTTTCATTTAGGCTTGTCTAATTCCTAGATTAAAAGCCGTATAAATGAGAATTGGGAAAAATGAAAAACATCTTTACATCGATCGTTTTTAGCCTCGCTCGCTTTTAGAGGCTGACAATGCATCCTTGTTAGATGTAGAGAGCCGAATAGTGGAAGAAAAAAAGGGAAGCAATTCGGTATTTGCTGAGCGGGCGGCGCTCGCGCGCATGAATAGTAAATTCAGACAGACTGTGGAGTACTAAGCCTGGTCCATGGTCGCGAACGCGTGTGCTCACGTGTCTTTCGTATAAGCGGCATGAATAGAAATAGGAATAGGAAAGCTTTGCTATTATGTGCCAGGCGTCTGGATGGTGATTAAAGCCCTCCCTTACACGGGAAAAAATTTGTCCCATAAAAAGCATAGAACTCAGTCTGGGACTCTTGGAGGCACAGTAAAATGTTATAAAAATTAAAAACCACCTCCTCTGAATATTTATAAAAAAATCAATACTAAGGGAAAAAAAGAACAACAGAAAGTGCTGAATTTCCCTGGGAGTTTGAATAAACGAAAAGTAGTATTTGATTTACCAAAATTTCCAATACAGTCTGGGAAAATATGAAGGATTCTAACGAGGTAAGACCAAAAACTATAAATTTTGATTTCGATTCATAATTCTTTTAATGAAAGCTCATTATCTGAGTATTAAATTGCCAAAACAGGTATATGAGCTTTTTTTCGTCTTTGAGAAAATGGATTTTGAAGTATGTGATACAAGTTATATCGAGTTTGACGAAAATAGTTTTCATCGGCAGGTAACTCAGGCAGTATCGCTGTTGCTAAGTGCCCAAAAGGTTGCGTGTTCGATTCTCGCTGGTTTAAAGTTTTATCTTATTTTTATTTTCATTTTTCTTAATAACTAAAATATTTTTAAATGTAATTAACTTTAATAATCTTCAACAATTCTGTTAAAGATAATTCTCTTAATGCCTTTCTTCATGGAAAAATGGACTTCTTTTAACTTTATCATGAGTTTTTCGAAAACAAATTTGTCTTTCAAAAATTTTGTTAATTGTTTTCATTTCTTATTCATTATATTTAAAATAAAAATAGTGAACTATTTAAAGTAGATTTAATGTTACCTTAGTAGTTGAATTTTCTATTTTAAACAATCCATTTTTAACCAAAAATGAAATAGTCAAATTTTTACTTTGAATAATTAATTTTTTAATCGAAGAAACTTAAATTTCAACAAAGTAGTTAAATTTGCAGTCAGCGAGCTCAATTTTCAAGTCAAGTGCTGGATTTTTAACTGAAACAATCAAATTTTAAAATAAGAAACAATTAATTTTTAACAAAAAAAGAAAATGAAATTTCAACTGAAATGATAAATTTTCAACAAGAAAAATTATTTTTTAGGAAAGTGGTTGAACCTTCACAAAAATAATTGAATTTTCTACCAAAAAGCATGAATTTTAATAACAAATTGTTGAATTTGTAAACGCATAATAAAATTTCCAACCAAAAGTACAATCGTCAACAGCAAGCAATAGAAAAATTAATAAATAAAAATGCAAGGTTAATAAAATACACTACCGTCGGAAATTATGAGATTGATTGACACAAGCACCATTAAAAATCACTGCTGGATTTGAACCACGATAACTCAGCAAAAAAAGATGACAAAGCATTTTTTTAAACAGATTGAAATCCTATGGATTTCCACGTCTATTAATTACAAACAGATTTTTTGTGATCTGCTGAAGAGAATACAGCACGTAATAAGTTTTTTAAAAAATCTAGATTTTCTAAAATTTTGTACCTCGACTTCAACTTTTAGCATGATCTAGGAAAATTGTTGCAAAAATCTGAAAATTATGCAATATAGAGCCTAAAATTTTATCTTTAATTTAAGCCAAAGATATTTAAAAAATCTCCATCGGTTCCCGAGATACGATTAAAAATGTTCAATCGTATCTGAGTTGAGTTTTAGTCGACTATCACGGTTCTCGGCCGGTCTGCTGCTCGCCTCCTTCGTTAAGACAGGACCGGATAGGCGACGCAAAGAGGTGGTGCTTGATTGGGGCTCTCTTTCACTTTTGATTCTGCTCTTTAGTAATTTTTATTACAAATGATTGTATATTTTTAAAATTATTCATTGTTTTTTTTAATTATTCACAATTATTTCAATTCAGAATTATCCTTATATTAAAAAATTAAAAAATGATGCACAGTTTTTTTTTCTTGAAATTTGTATCAACTAGAATATTAGTAATACTTTATCCAATTTATTTTGTAATTTTGATCATCGAAAAAGTAAATAATGAGCGAGTTGTTTGTGTAAGAAAAATGTTCATGTAAAGGAAAATAATAAACTACTTATTAGAAATCGAAAATATAATTTTTATTACAACAACGCGCTGCTTTATATTTAATTTATTTTAAAAATTTGATTATTATTCACTTTTTATATTTTTGAATGTTTTTCATATAAATAATTTATTTATAATTTAGCTGCTTGATTCGTTTGAAAAATAGTTTGCTCTCGTAACAATATATCTACACTTTTATTAATATTCTAGTTGATAAAAATTTTAAGAAATAAAAAAAACTTTAATATGGGGATAATTCTGAATTGAAACAATTGTAAATAATTTTAAAAAACGATGAATAATTTTAAAAATTTACAATAATTGTAATTGAAAATTACTGATGAGCAGAATCGAAAGTATCAGAGAGCCCCAATCAAGGACCACCTCTTTCCATGGCCTATTCGGTCCTGCCTCAACGAAGGAGGCGAGCAGCAGACCGGCCGAGAACCGTCATCGTCGACTACAACTCAACTCAGATACGATTAAATATTTTTAATCGTATCTCGGGACCGGATGAAGATTTTTTAAATTAAAGATAAAATTTCAGGCTCTATATCGTAAAAAATTTCAGATTTTTGCAACAATTTCCCTAGATCATGCTAACACTTGAAGTCGAGGTACAAAATTTTAGAAAATCTAGAATTTGTTTTTAAATTTTATCACGTGCTGTATTCTCTTCAGCAGATCAAAAAAAAATATGTTTAACATTTCTAAACGTGGGATTTCATATGCTTTCCAACTGTTTTTTGAAAATGCCCTGTCATATTTTTTCGCTGAGTTATCGTGGTTCAAAGCTAGCAGTGATTTTTAATAGTGCTTGCGTCAATCGATCTCATAATTTACGACGGTAGTTTAACTAGATGAATTTTTTATTTTAAACAATCCATTTTTAGCCAAAAATGAAACAGTCAAACTTTTAGTTTAAAAAATTAATTTTTTAATCAAAGAAAATTAGATTTCAACAAAGTAGTTAAATTTGCAGTCAGCGAGCTCAATTTTCAAGTCAAGTGTTGGATCTTTAACTGAAATAATCAAATTTTCAAATAAGAAACAATTAAATTTTAACAAAAAAAGAAAATGAAATTTCAACTGAAATGATAAATTTTCAACAAGAAAAATTATTTTTTAGGAAAGTGGTTGAACCTTCACAAAAATAATTGAATTTTCTACCAAAAAGCATGAATTTTAATTAAAAATTGTTGAATTTGTAAAGACATAATAAAATTCTCAACTAAAAGTAGAATCGTCAACAGGAAGCAATAGAAAAATAAAAATGCAAGGTAAATAAACTACATATTACAAGAATATTATATCAGGGCAGCCCCAAACTTCATTTTCAAAATTTTATAATTTTACTCTAACCAACTTTTTATTTTTCCTACTAATTTAAAAAAATATTAAAATTGTTTAAAATTTATTACCTTTGACTTTTGCACGATTTTTTTGTTAAATCCCTGACGTTCTCGGTTCAATAAAATTCACTAAGTTTTCCCCAATTTCGAGGATTTCCCTAAACTTATTTTTCACATATTGACAGAAAAAATGATTAGATTTAAAACATTTTAATGAAATTATTGTTAAAGTTAAAACAAAAATCAGAAAAAATTAACTTTTAAATACTTTTGATTGTATCTTCGCGTTAATCACTGTGATAAAATTAAAAATATGTTGAAAATGTGTGTTTTTCCTACTTTTTAACAATACAAAAAAAATCGAATTAAAATAAAACTCAAAAGAAACGATTCTTCAGTCTTTTTTGTTCAGCAGAGAATAAGTTTCAAAATCTACTTTTTCTTTGAGCAAATAAAGTTCCAGGACTTTTGAGATTTTTCCCGGTTAAAAAGAATACAAGGACTTTTCCTGGTTCTCAAGGAATTCCAGGATGCTAGACTCCCCGTACTATTATTATTGTTGCATAAAATATTAGTAATTCAAATTTTTTCGAAAGTTCACATTGGCCAAAAGCTTTATCAAGCATCCGAAAGAGGTCTGGATGTTTCAGTCTAATTAAAAATATATTTAGGCCAATATCTCAAAATATTTATTTTTCTCAGAGTAGCATAGAAAACTTTAAAATCTTTCACTAAAAATCATTAAAATTTATAAAATATTAGTACCCGTCCAAGATTCCTGAACTATTTCTACTTGTTTTTACAAGAAAATAATTGTTTTCATGCAAGATTGAAGACCACCCTTACCGCCTTGCGGATTTCTAAATATACCTACTAGTCCTGCTTCACGGATACATATGTAACTGTAAGAATAGGAAAGCTTCGGGACAGACGTCTGGCTTCCAGTGAACATCGCGACGCGAAGATCGTCTCAGCTCTATTTGGATAGGTCAGTGATCGTATTAGGACTGCTGTCGTGTAAACACTAACACCCATCGGTTTACTCAAATAAGTCGCGATAAACATAGCAAACCACTTGGAGAAAAAAGTATTTCAAGAGCTAAAGAGCGGTTAAAAAAAATACTTTTAAAAGTAAAACCTGTCTTTAAGGTTCCTCACTTTACATTTATCTTTACTCAGTGAATGTAATTTAAGAGTATAAATCTTACTATCGGGTTATCAGTCAGCTTTCGTATTTTTGTATGTTCTATGACTTTATGAAGCTTTTCGCCTGGGGTGATTGCTAGAGAGATTTATCAGCTAGCTGTGTTGAAAATTAGAACCAATTTTTTTACGATTTAAGGGGCCATTCATTAATTACGTAAGTTTCCTGAAGGAGAGGAGCGGTTACAAACATATCTACATGCCCTTCTCTTGGGGGGAGGGTGATCAAAATCATTCTTGTGTAATATTTTAAAAGTCGAAATTTATCATTAGAAACCTACTTCCATTTCCATGCCGAATGACCCTTTTTCATTCTATAATATACGATTTAATTTATGTTTGCTCACTTTAATATTATTTAAAAACTTACTTTTAATTATAATATAATGATATTCCAAAGACTAGATAGTTGTCTAATAATAATATAATCGTAATCTAAATCTAATAACAATAAAAGAGTATAGCCTAAATTATCTGTTAATAAATAAAAATCTTATTCGATTTACGTCAAACTTTGAGTTTTCGTGTAACTGATCCTTTTCTAACAACATTTAATTATTAGAATCTTACGTAAGAAGGGGGTGAAGGAGATCAATAAGCCGTATGTGCCCTTACATGGGGGTGGGGGGGGGGGTCAAAAATTGCCAAAATCGTCATTACGTAATTTATGAATGGCCCCTAAGTGACTGTCTATGAATCTTGGACACGGAGTTGTATGTCACTATTTTTATAAATAAAGTCTCTTAAATTTCAAACAAGTATTATTTTGGTACAGCAAAATAATTACCCTAAAAATTCCTTTTTTGGCACATATCTTTCCGCAAACAACGCAGGGATCACAGCCAATCAGTAGTTCAATGTAGGTAAAAAGAGGGATTTGTTGTTTTGAAAACCACAAATGAGATACATTTCTCTTATATTCAGTTTTACATGTTTCATTGCATATTTTAAAAGTTTTTAAAGTTGTGAATTGAATTAATAGAATTCAACTAGAAAATACAAATACTTTTGATTGAAAGTTCTTTTTTTTATTGAAAAGTCTATACTAATATGTTATTTCTTGATGATTGATCTATTTTAGTTAACAAATTAATAATTTGCTAGAAAATTTAATTATTTCGGTAAGCTGAATTATTAATTTGTTGAAAACTCAACAATATTTCTAAAAATATTTTATTTTTAAATTGAAAAAGATAAATTTTCAACAAAATAGTTACATTGTCAACCAAAGAGGCAAATTTTCCACAAACAAAAATTTAAATTTTGAATCTTAAACAAGAAAACGAATTTTAGACAAAGTAGTTCCACTTTCAACCAAGTGGTTTAAACAATGTCATATCAGATATTCTAACCAAAAGAGATTTTAATTTCAAACAATGAATAGCTGAATTCATCCAAAAATTGGAATTTCAATAAAATAGTTGATATTCCAACCAAACAAAGTTTTTGTAGTCAAGAAAAAAAGGCTATTGTAATTTTAAGATTAATTTTCGATTTAATTTTTTTATTTACAACGAAAAATTGTATTACCTATTAAAATAGTTCAAGTTTTAACTAAGAAGGATGACTTTTTAGATAAATTGTTGAACAAAGAGAAAAAAGGAGAAAGGCACTGAAGCCTTTGGCAAATAAATAGGTATTTTGATTAAATGTACTTTTAAATACAGAATATCAGAGTATTGGCTGCAAATTTATGTCTTTAGTTTATTATTTTATTATTTGCAAGAAATTTTAATTATTTGTCTAATTGAAAATTTAACGTTTGAATAGGAAATTTAAATATTTGGTTAAAAATAAACTATAAGAATAGAAAATTTTAACAACATTGTTGACTTTTGCTTGGCTTCAAAAACTTTTTTGGTTGAACAATCAATTATTTTGTTAAAAATTCCAATTGTTTAGATAAATACAAATATTTTTTATTTAAACTTGAAATATTTATGGGTTGGAATATCATCATTCATATTTATGGTTGAATATTCATCATTTAACATTTTTTAGCAAAAAAGTCAACTCTTTGGGGAAAAATTCAACTATTTCAATAAAAAATTAATTTTTTGGGATAGGAAATTCAACGCATTCGTGAAAATTAAACTTCTTTGTTTATAAATTTTTTTTTAAGCATTCATTATTGAATTTGAAAATTCCTCTCTTTCTTTAAAAAACGTCTTTTTGACAGAGAATTATTCTTCCGAATTGAAAATTCGTCTTATTGGTTGAAAATTCAACTTGAAGCGTTTAAAATGGAATTTGAAGCAGATATTATAAAAATTTGTTTTTATTGAAAGAATTTATTCCTATTTTATTTAACCTTTTTTCATTTTCCCTTTTTTTAAATAATCTTGATATGTGAAGCCTGTTACCTCTACAAAGATGTTTTTTATTTCAAACTATAGAATTGATTTATCTTTCGATTTTATTTTCTCGACTAGATCTTTCAAGTTTTCATCACTGTCGACCATGCCCTTTAAATCCAAAAAATTATTTAAAAAATCCTTTTGTATATGTTTAAAACTGTTATCAACAAAAAGGATCGCTTTCAAAGCGTCTTTTTTTGTGATCTTTTAAATTTCTGTTAATGATTCTTCAAAAATTAATCAAAAACTTGTAAAAACGTGAGAAAAGAGTAAAATTGATTCAAAATTGTCCATTTTAGGTGTTTCGAAAAATTTTTTCATTTAAGAGAGAAAAAGGGTGTAAAAGGGGATTAGTTAAAAAAGAAACAGACTGTGATCCCTACAATAAACATTCTTAGAAGTCAAAAAAGTACTGGAAATTTTTGTATCGGTTAAGGAATGTTTATTTAAAGAATAATTTCGTATACTCCGTGTATTATTATTTGGTTTCTTCTAGGCCTTCATTTGATATCAGAAAAAAATATTTTTTCAAATATTACAGGACCCCCTTTTTTATCAGGTTCCTAAATTCTGTTAATTTCGTCATAAAATGCTAAATGAAGATTTTTCTCCAAAATAATAATAATAAAACTTCCCGAAAGCGAAGTTTGGGAAATTCTAGGGTTGCAATATTATCTCGAAAATCAACTCTGGCTTTTGCTGTATTTTTTGGTCAATCTGCAGGCTTTTGAATAAACAGCTTATATTTATGAAGATACCCATCTTGAGGGCAGCCTCAAAACGTATGTTAATTTTCGTCCCTTTTTCATTTTAAAATAGAAAACAAAAACTTACTACTTAATGATCCGCGCCGGAAGTGATCCTGATGTCCTAAATAATTATGAGTCCACTGCTTTCCCTGCTGAAACAAATATTTCGACGGAAAAATAAAAACAATGCCACAAACATAAAAATCACAAAAGAATCCAAAAATTTACGTTCGAAGGATCATGTTCGAAATCTCGAACCTTTTTTCTGAATTATTTGTTTTTATTCATTCATTTTTTCTATAAAACAGTAATCTTCTAGAAAAGAACTGAACAAATTTTTTTCAAATTTAAATTATAGAATTTTATGAAAAGTAGATTCTATATTTATGTAAAGATGATTATTTATCAATTATAATTGAGGGTCTGGATCGAGAAACTCGCCCAGCGCTTGAGATCATGTGAGATTATTGTCCAAGCGTCTCGGGGAACGTAAATTTTTTAAGTGACAAAATGTTTTCTTTAAATATAGACTTGTAGAGAATAATGAGATGGAACTTTTTTTATTTTCTGTTTTCTTATCAGATAAGCATTTTTAATAATAAACTTGAAAAACTGAAAAAAATTGATCCTAAATTCAAATACTTTTTAAGAAATAAATCATCGTAAGTTGGGCAAATATTATCGGAATTGTTTAAAGCTTTTATGTACACACTAAATAAACCCTAGCAATGCCTAAAAACTGAGAAAAATACTAAAAATTCCTATTTTTAAATCATATTTAATTGAAAATTGATACCGATCGGTAACCTCGTTTTTTCAGATTCGCCGACAAAAAGTATCGAGGGACCTTTAGAGTTGAAACAACTTCCGGTGAGATATTTGTTCCTCATAACTGAAGGAAGTTTTTTGGAAATTTTTATATTAATTCCTTTAAAATTGGCGGAAAGATCCATTATACAAGAAAGCATGCCACACCGCCAAAGATAGCTCAGTGAGCACTCAGCGCCATGGGGCAGCGTGCTAGCCGCTGGTGGCTTGGCCTGCTTTCTTGTAAAATGGATATTTCCTTCAATTGTAAAGGAATTACTCTGAAAATTTTCAAAAAACTTTCTTTAGTAATGAAGGAAAAATCTATTACTTGAAGTTTTTTCAGCTCTAAAGTTCCCTCGTTACTTTTCATTGGCGAATCTGAAAAAACGAGGTTACCGATCGGTTTCAATTTGCAATTAAATATAATTAAACAATAGGCAATTATTGGTATTTTTTTCAGTTTTTAGGCATCGCTAGGGTTTATTTAGTGTGAACATATAAGCTTTAAAAAACTCCGATAATGTTTGCCCAACTTACCATGATTTATTTCTTAAAATGTAATTGAATTTAGGGCCGATTTTTTCAGTTTTTCAAGTTTATTATTAAAAATATTCATCTGATAAGAAAACAGAAAATAGAAAAAAGTTTTATCTCATCATTCTGTATAAGTCTATATTTACAAAAGATCCATTTTGTGACTATCAAAAATTTCCGTTCCCCGAGAGGTTTGAACAATAATTGAGGATGCAATAAGGACACATCAAATTTCGAAAAAAAATTTAAATATTAATTTTTAAAAGATATATATGGATGTGAAATTTGATTGCGCATCTTTTTTTTTAACACAAAAAGTTGTAACTTTTTTAGTTTAAGAATTAGAGCCAAAAAAGTTACTTCTTTGAAAAAGTCAATTTTAATCCGGTTTCACTTCAACTCGTGCTCTGTTTATCAGTTTTTGGAATTTTTGAATTATATTTTCAGCAGATATACCTTAGGGTATCCTTCGATTCATAGAAGAACAGGATTTTGAAATGAAAAAGTTTGAAAAATTTTGATCAATTTTTTTCTGAAGCTCGGCGTGAATCGGACTTTTGTAACTTTCAGCATTCCGTTTATCGAACGAATTTTGAGCAAGCAAAGACTTCTTGTAAAAAAACTGCTTAGAAAACTATAATAAAGTTTTTTAAAAAGTTTTAGATCAAAATAATTAATAGTTTAGGAGTAGTGAGGATTTTAGTAAATCTCAGCGCTAGAGTTTTCGAGTGTACTATAGACTCTGTGGCGTACCGCCGCGCCACGTTCGCTCGCTCGAGAGTTTTTCATTTTAATACGATATTAATTAAATCTCTTAGTAAATAACAATTAAACGGAAGTAATTTTATAAATCACTTATAAACTTGATTTATTTTTCAACGAGTTTGTACCTTTTCGGGATTCCTTGATTTTGAAATGTATTCTTCTCCCTACAAATACACGTAAAAATAATATTTTTTATCTCATTTTTTTTAATGATTGTTTTCCAATGTTTATTTATTTTTCTTTTCGTCTCTTTTTCGTTTTCTACTCAAAAAACTTGTGTTATATTTTCCATTTTAATGCAAAATAAAAAATCGCCAATTTTTTATTAAATCACTTCTATTAAGCAAAAAATATTCAAACTAGATTTAATATAATCTTTACACTCAGGTCTAAACTGGCCAGTGAATAAGGACTAACTGATCTGTTTTTATTTTAAAATGGACTGGAAAATGGATTTAGAAAAAGTGCAATGAACTTTATCATAGGTTTGTTTACAGTGCGAATGTTCAAGGTCACTTACGCGTTAAGCCGAAAAAACTCACTAGCGGCGGTAAGCCCCAGAGTCTATAGTACACTCGAAAACTCGAGCGCTGACATTAAATAAAATCATCACTACTCCTAAACTATTAATTATTTTGATGCAAAGTTTTTTTTAAAACTTTATCATAGTTTTCTCCGCATTTTTGTCACGAGAAAATTTTGATTGATCAAAATTCGCTCGATAAACGAAACGCTGGAAGTTACAAAAGTCCGATTCACGCTGAGCATGAGAAAAAAAAATTTTCAAAATTTTTCAAAATTTTTATTTTGAATTCCTGTTCCTCTATGAATCGAAGGATGCCCTAAGGTATATCTGCTAAAAATTTCATTCAAAAAGTCCAAAAACTGATGCACAGAGCACGAGTTAAAGTGAAACCGGATTAAAAGCGACTTTTTCAAAAAGTAAGTTTTTTGGCTCTAATTTTTAAAGTAAAAAAATTACAACTTTTTGGCTTTAAAAAAAAGATGTGTATTCAAATTTTACATCCATATACATCTTGTAAAAATTAAAATTTAAACATTTTTTCGAAAGCCTCCAGGGGACGTCGTTCTCGCACGAGAAAATTGTATGTGCCCTTATCGCATCCGGACCCTCAATTTCACACGATCTCCAGACCCTCAATTATCATCCTTTTCTTAAAAATGCATAGTCACGATATATCACATACATTCTCTTCTGCAGAATCTATTTTGAGGATGAAAGTTTTTGAATAAAAAAAAATTTGAAAGTTTTTTCTCAATGTTTCTCGACATTATTCATAAAAGCGACAATTTTAATGGAAAATGATCTTTTAATATTGGGAAATAATAATATTTTTAACATTTTGCTATCACAATATAATTTGTAAATTTTTTCACACTTTAAAGAGACGAGTAAAATGAAATTTTGGATCTAAACTTAGAATACTTCAAATCACAAAGTTTATGCAATATAAAATGTCGACAATGGCGAATAAAAATTGTCGATACTTGTATGCAGCAAAAAAATAGCCGGTATAAAAAAAAATTATTGGGAAGAAGTTTTTATTTCGTAGGATTTTAAAATTATGTAGAAAAATTATTTATTATTTTAAAAGATATATAGAAGCTTTAAAAACATTAAAAATAATGGATCTCCCAAAAATTAAAAAAAAAATTAAAATTAAACATTCTTGCAGATTTTGTAATAAAAGCTTCCCAAACATTTGGAAAAGTTTCTAGAGAATCAAAGAAAAAAATCAAGATTTCTGGAAAAACTTCAAGCGAATTTTATAAAATTTAAAAAAGAAACAATAAATTTTAAGACACATTTAAAAGTTTCAAAAATATCACAAAATAGTTTAAAACTTGGCAAAATTTTTAGAAAATAAAACAAAACGCAGATTTCCGAAGAGTTTGAAAAGAAAAAGTTCAGAAGCGTTTGAGGAACTTAAAAAAGTTTCAAGGGAATAATAAAATTTTCTTTAGATTTCTGGTCATATTTTTTGTGATTTCTTCTATTTACAAATCAATTATAAGAGAATATTAAAGACTTTTGAAAGTATTGAAGAGATGAAAAATATTTTAAAACTTGAAAATATATTAGAAATATTAGAACGGTTTAGAAATCGTTTGAACCCGTTAGAAATTATCAGTACTTGTATGTAGCTATGTAGCATAAAAATAATTATGTAGGAAAATTAATTTATTATTTTAAAAAATATATAGAAGCTTTAAAAATATTAAAAAATAATTCAATATAAAAATATAAAATACAAAACAATATGAAAATAATGTAAAACGGGTTAGAATCCCCACACGTTTTAAATCCTATATTGACATTATGTATTTTATTTATGTAAACGAAGAATCTTGCAAATGAAAATTTCAAAATTTCATTTTGTTCTTTAGTTATAGAGATTAAGCGCTTTTCACTAAATATCTTCCGAGGAGTTTTTACATTAAATATAATATTTGAAAAGTTGCGCTGAACTGTTTTTAGTGAAATAAATCTATACTGCGAAAAACAATGAGAAAATTTTAAATATAAACTGGAAAAAAAATCTGAGAAAAAAAGCAGGTAAGATTAAATTAATAAAGTAACATATTAAAAACAGGTAAAGATTAATTTGGAGATATAACATTTTAAAGTAGAAAACTTAAGGATATCTTTAAAAAAATATAGTTGAACTTTATGTTTTTTTAAATTTAAATCAATGAAAGATATATAGAGACGGTGGTGTCAAAAGAGAGAAGATTAGTGTAAAAAAGAGGAATATCCAAAAGTTTATGCTAAATTTCTGATATACACAACATATTCTTCAAGAACGAAACTTGTTCTAGAGAAATCGATAAAATCAATTCACTGCACTGTTTTAATGATCGTAAAACTGTATTTTTATTAATTTAATTCAATGCTAGTTTTTCTGCAGTCAATCTGTTTCTTTTAACACCATCTCAAGATAACTGAATTATAAACAGTTAAATCGAATTATCTGAAACATTTTTGCAGATAAATTTTTTTAATTTTTCTATAAAATCCATGTAGTCATCGATTTTTTTCGTTCCAAAGTAGTTAAATTATCCTTAAAAATGCAAAAGCCTACAAGAAATGCTTTAAGGTGAAAAAAATTCTGCTAAAGTTAGAGGCTTTTTAGTTAAAATAGGGACAGCATAGCTCTTCTCTTAAGTTTGACGACTTTTCTGCAGAGTTTACTGAATTTTCAGTAATTTTACAAATTTGCGAACATTTTCAGTAATTGTACAAATTTGCGAACATTTTCAGTAATTTTACAAATTTGCAAACATTTTGTAAAATACATAACATTTTTCTAGATTTTCTACTAGATGTTACAATTTATAACTACCAATTTGAGGGAAAAGTTGAGCAAATATTATAGGAAATATCCTTAAAGGCCGTAGCAGGATAACCATGGTCTGGGTGCCCGCGCTCGGATGTGATCCATATTGCGGGGGCAAGTGGCTTTAACTATAAGATGAATTTACCCCAAGTATCAACTAAAAAAAAGATTTTTACGAAAGTTATAAACAAATTTTGAAAAATGAAAACATTCAATTTTGTCGAAAACGGCTTTACCGATCATGATGGTCAAAATATATGTTATAGAAAGTACTAAGGGAGTTCCGAAAAAAACTCAATAATCAATTCTGTTGATTATAAGAGGATAAAAAAAATTATTAAAATTTTTAAATTATTCTTTTAAAAGCAAGTACTTCTGGAACACCAACCATTTTTCTTTTATGGCATGCTCACATTCAAGGCATCAATATATATTTTTGTACCACCCTATCCTTTATAGTCTGGGGGAGGCAAAATATAAAAACCAGTTAATCTTATGTATTTTGACCTGCTGAATCCAATGATACCCATAAATTTTACAAGAAATGGATGGGTTTTGTTTAAAACGCAATTGTTTCAACAAATATGAAAAAATGGTTTTTCTCAACAAGACAAATTTTTTTTTTAAATGTGAATAATTCTACGCATAAAAGTTTTCTTGTAATTTTTATGTTAAATGCATATATACAAAGTTATAGATTTTTGAAGTTCAAAATTTGATGATTTTGCAAATTTTGAATATCGATTATACTTGACCTATTGAATATTTTAAAAGAATTAAAGAATAAATTTGTTCTTTGAGATTTTCTCTATCTATTCATTGTGAACAACATTGAATTAACTAGCTGGAAGCCTAGTTATCGTAATTTACAAGTAGCGCCTTTTGTGCGCGCGACAGTGCATTTGGCGCTTATGGCTGGCGAGGTACTCGCGACCTTACTGAAGTAAGTATGAAGTTTGTCTGTTTGTATGTAGTTAATTTTTTGAAAAAAAATGCTGACAAATTATATCCTTTGTTATTTGGATATGATATGCAGGACAATTTGTTGGTTTCAAGGAAATTTTACAAATTATTTCCGCCTATGAGTGAATTTGTTCCAAATTGTCGGTATACATCTTGCACTCGAAAAACGTCATGTTGTTTAGAAGCTAAAATAAAGTGTTATTCCTTCTGTATCTTGTGTATGATATTCAGTTGATAATAAAGCAATGTTTATATATAATAAAATAATTATTTATTAGGAACTGATTGATTGACTGCAAAGAGTTGGGGCAAACTTTATACTTACTTCAGTAAGGTCGCGAGTACCTCGCCAGCCATAAGCGCCAAACGCACTGTCGCGCGCACAAAAGGCGCTACTTGTAAATTACGATAACTAGGCTTCCGACTGGTTAAATCAATGTTGTGTCAATGAATAGATAGAGGAACTCTCAAGGAACAAATTGCTTCTGTAATTTAAAAAATATATTTAATAGGTCAAGAATAATCTATACTCAAAGTCCGCAAAAAACGTCAAATTTTGAACTTTGAAAATTTATAACTTTGTAAATATTCATTAAACAAAAAAATTACAGGAGAACTTTTATGCTTAAAAATACATAAGATTAACTGGTTTTTATCTTTTGCCTCTTGAATGCATACGGGAACATACCCAGCCCCCGGACTATTAAGCTTGAGGAATATTAAACAGAGGAAGAGATAAAAAGAGAAAATACAAAGCACTGCTAGAAAAAGCTGAAGAATTGGTACAGTTTGAAATTTTCAATTAAATTTTTCAGTGATGCTGACTTTCGGACAAGCTTAAAAACTGGTAATTCGGCGAATCGAAAGTCCTGGGGTACCTAATTAGACTCTTTTTCTAGAACCCTCTTCCGTCACATTTCTCATTTGCTTTCATGTCTCGTATTGGTTTCTTTGAATAAAGTGTACGAACGGAAAGATATACGCACGTGATCACATGATCGCCAATCGCGACGCCTTCTTTGGTGATCTCGGCTATGGGGAGAGAGTGAGAAGCAGGTTCCCGATGTCTCGTGAAAGACAGGATCGAACAGATCGTGATTCTCGGTGCCGTTATTGCTCACCAGTCTTGTTCGACTGACCGGCAAAGCTCCCTGAATACTCTCCAATGAACCGCACACTTATTTCATTTTCAAAATAAATAAACAAACAAAAAGTTATTTGTAACAGTGCCTTTTTTAGTGAATTTCATTTTTCAAGGGATGACATGGAGGAGGCACCGATCAAAAGAGCAATACGCGTCAAAACGTGGTTTAAATCATGGTTTTCGGAACCAAAATCACGGACCCCTGTGGACGGTACTATTATTTTTTTAAAACTAAATGAAATCAAAAAAATGAAGTGAATACTGTGATTTTCAGTCGAGTGATACTAATTTGAATAATATGGTCCAGATTTAGTATCAACACTATTTTGCAGTTACAAGCACATATCAGGCCTCGTTATACTGACTCGTTATACAATTTAAGAGAATGCCCAAGATTTCACGAAGTAAGAGCTTTTACGAATTTCCAGAAAACTTACGGGATTTCAAAGTATTTTAAAGAAATTCTAGAGATTTTACTACCCCTATGCGAATTCTTAGGGTTTCTTAGGATTTCATAGAATTTCAAAATTTTAAGGGTATCTTAAAAGATTCCACGAAATTTAACGATATTTAAACATTCTTGAGGGTTTTCAAAGAATTTCATAGGATTTATGGAATTTCCAAAGGATTTTTAAAAGGTATCCATAATATTATTTATATTTTAAACCGTGGGGGATAAATTAAATTTCAAATATTTAGAACTTTTTTAAAGAAGTTTTAAAGATAGTTGCAGGTTTCAACATGTTATATGGGATTTTACTGGCTTTTTAAAAAGGAAATTCATAAGATTTAAGGGTTGTTTTCATATATTTCACGGGATATAAAAGGATTTCAGAGAGTTCAGGGTGCTTCAAATGATTCCAAAGAATTTATCGAGATTAAACATTTTTTTTCTAAATATTCAAAGAGTTTCGTAAGGTTTCAGAACATTTCAATGGACTTCTAAAAGTTGTCCAGGTAATTAATTACATTTGAAACTATAATTCATGGTATTTCAGAAAATTTCAAAGGATTTTTAAAAGGTATCCCGGATATCAATAATTATATTTGAAACTTTTTGGATTAAATGAAACCAAATTTTGTGCGAATTGCAGGGATTTCAAAGGATTTTTTTTTATATCAGGTACTCCATATGATTTCAAATATTTTATCATTTTTTAGGGAAGTTTGAAAGATAATTACAGATCTCAAAATATTTAATGGTATTTTACTGAATTTTTGTTCCCAACGAATTCACCAGATTTAAGGGATTTTACACATTTCAAGGGATTTGAAAGAATTTCAGACAGTTCAGGGTGTTTCAAATGATTCCAAAGAATTTATCGAGATTAAAAAATTTTTTCTAAATATTCAAAGAGTCTCGTAGGGTTTCAGACAATTTAAAAGGATTTTTGAAATTTATCCAGAATATTAATTACGTTTAAAACTATAATTCAATGTATTTCAGAAATTTTCAAAGGATTTTTAAAACGTATCCAGGATATCAATAATTATATTTGAATCTTTTTAGATTAAATGAAACCAAATTTTGTGGCAATTGCAGGGACTTTAAAGTATTTTTTTTTATTTAAGGTACTCTATATGATTTAAAATATTTTATCTTTTCACCAGATTTTAAGTCATTTATACTATTCAAGGGATTTGAAAGGATTTATGAGAACTTAGGGTATATTAAATAATTCGAAAGAAATTAACGATATTTAAAAATTATTAAGGGTTTTCAAAGAAATATGCATTAAAATTTTTTAGATCGCTTCTATATATTTGCCCTTGATGAGATAACTATTTTGGAAAACCTTTTGCCTAAAGTCTTTGGTAACATCTTTAAAAAATAAATAATAAAAAATAAACTATCGTTTTCTAGAATATAGAATTAGGACTTGCATAATTTTTTTTATTCTCGCAACTGGATTATTTTGATATTAAATAGACGATTAAAAAGAGTTTTAACGATTTTTAACACATCAGGATTTTCTGTGGATGAAAAGGCAGAGATTTAATTTCAAATTGCATTACACTTTCATCGCCAGTGTTTATTTACAATAAATCTTTTCATAATAGTCAAATTCAAGGACACAGAAATGAATGAATGAACGAGTGAGTGAAAAAAAGGAAAGTGAAACGCAAAGGGGGGGGGCAGTATTTATAGATATGTGCACTAGTTTTTCAAGTTTAATCAATGATTCAGCTGTTTTGAATATCGCTTTATAACTGGTTGTCATTTATTGCGGAATAATGTGGGATGCTTTAGAGAAATGTTGTTAAATTCTGCTACTAATATATAATAATGTTTTTAAATCAACTTTATCATCACTTTTATTCCAAAAATCTGAAATTGAAAGCCTCTTTAAAATTCTCTTTTCTGATTATATATTAAGTCTCCTGATTAATTTTTGAACTTTCGGCACGTTCGGGAACCCTGGATGATGTAAAGATTAATATTCTTCGGCAACAAACCTTTAAACATACTCAAGTGTTATATTCTAATTTTTTTCCAAAAAATTAATGCTACTTATAGGGGAAAAAAAGAATTTGTAAATTTTAAATTCTATTTTGTAAAGATAAAACCATTTTAATCGCTACCAGGACAGAAACTATTTTTTTCTAGTTTCAACTTCAAAATTATAAATTATGAAACATATTTCTTGTGACTCGATCAATTGATTTAAAACTATTATTAAATTCACTTGTACAATAGGTCTCCATTTATTTTTTATATATAATTAAATCATTTTTATTTTCTTTGAAATTTTTACAAACGCTGATGTGATTTATGTCACAAAAAAGTACTGCTGAAATAAGAGTAAAGTACAAACAAAGTTCAAAACATGTGTTTTTATAAAACAAAACTACCATACAAATGACACTTATTTTATTTTTCTTCTAAAAGTCCTAAATATTTTTTGAGACAAAAGTACTAGAGAAGTTCCATTTTATTGTTTTTAGAATTTTTCAAGTTACAAATATGTTCCGTTTCAGCAAGATGTTGTATGCGAAAAAGACACTGAAAAATACCTTTTTTCTCTTTCTTTGAGCAGGAAGTCTTTAAGACAATAATAGCGATAAAGTCCCGCTTGATATTGTATTTAAATTTTACAATTCCTCGATAGTTTTTTGAATAAATGCACTGAAGTACGAAGAACGTTAAATATATGTCCATCCCATTTGACCAAAACTTTTATAGAACAAAATTTACTGGAAAATTCCAACTTAATATATTTTTGTGCAGGACTTTTTAGGACAAAAGTTCCGAAAAAATCGGACCTAATGTTTTTTCTTATTTCAAAAATCCTTAATAATTAATGGGACAAAAGTACTACAAAAGTTTCATTTGATTTTTTTCGACATTTATACAAAACTTATGGGATTTCTGTCACAAGAAAGAACTCCTGAAATAGGACAAAGAAACTGAAATGTCCTTCATTTTTATTTTGTTTGAGCAGATTTTTTTTAACTTTTACAAGTGATCATGACATTTGTGTCGCAGAAAAGAACTGTTGAAATAGGGCTGAAGTACCCAAAAAAATTCAAAATATGTCTCTTTACATCAGGAATATTTTTACAACAAAAGTACAGAAAATGTCCCACTTATTACTTTTTCGGTGTAAAACTTTTTTAGGACAAGAGAACCGGATATATCCCACTTTTTTTTTGAAATGTTACATGTCCTAAATAATGTTTTGGAGATAAGTTCTAGAAATGTTCTTTTTTATTTTCTCCAAAATTTTTAGAAATCTTATCAGATTTCTGTATTAAAAAAGTTTTGCGAAATTAGGACTAAAGGACCAAGAAACTTGAAAATATGTCCCATTGTTCCAGGACTTTATCAGGTCAAACATACCAAAAAAGTTCTAGTTTCTGTTTAAAAATTTTCAAAGTTCTGTATGATTTCGAGACAGGAGTACTAGAAAATTACCATTTTCTTTTCTTCGGAATTTTTAAAAGCTCTCGTGATATTTATATCTGATTTATATCCCAAAAAATATTGCTGAAGTAGGACTAAGGGGACTAAAGTACCAAAATATGTTCCCTTTTACCATGCATTTTTCATAAGTACAGGAAAAGTAACACTTAATTTTTTGTACTTTTGTCCTGGAATAGTTCCGCTCGGAACAAAAGCAAAAACAAAAATTAAGTGGGGTTTTTCCTCTACTTTTGTTCTAAAAAAATTGATCATAAAACGGGACATATTTTGAACTTTTTTGGAACTTTAGTTTCATTTTAGCTGTATTTTTTTGAGACATAAATATCAGAATCACTTTTAAAGAATCCGAAAAAAATAAAATATTGATTTTCTAGTACTTTTATCCTCAAAATTATTTCAAAACTCAAGTGGGACTTTTTGGGTACTTTTGTCCTAATAAAATCCCGCTAAAAATAAAAACATATGCGCTAATATGTGCCACTAATAAAAAAAATTTCGCTAGCTAATATATCATATCTTTTTGTCTGTTTGTGTGTGTGGGGGGGGGGGGGGGGACTTACGCAGGTGGGAAATCTTCAACATGGATGTGCAATAAAAACTTGGGGACATGGTTTTTTTTTTCTTCAAATGCGCTCATATGAGCCCCTTACAAAATTAACAAAGATCATAGTCAACCCCCTATTTACCACTTTTTACGATCCACTATCCGATGATATCTCCAAATAACCCAAATTGCAATATAAAAATTTATAATTGTCTCTTTGATAGGATTTCATATGCGCTCATATGCGCTACTTTCACTGCCTCCCTCCACAAATATGATATCTTTGTTAATTAACTAGTGCAAAATTTTTTAGTGGTGGTGCATTTGAGCCCATTGGAGGTTATGACAGAGAGCTATGATGAATTTGAAAAAATGTTATTAGTTTCGAAAAATGACGCCAGCCCCTCCCCCCATTTTGATTGCTGGTAACTCGGTTAACAATGTGACGCAAATTTTTTTCGTTATGGTGCATATTACCGCTTTTAAAGATGTTCAAAGGAATGTTGTTTAAACTTTGATTTTTGAAATGGGGGGGGGGGGGAGTGACACATTGGTGTCATATTTGAGCGCATTTGGCGCGCAATTCAGTGGGCTATAAAAAACCCGAAAATTAAGCTTAGGGGAGGGGGTGTAACTTACCTCTAATACATTACTTCTATTTGGCCAATACATTGTTATGACATCAATTGCAGCTGAAATTGCAAAATTTCGAAAAAATATGATTGAAATTTTCGAGCACTTTTATCCCAAAAAAGATTCAGGATTTGTATGGATAAAAAAAAAATTACTTTTTCGGTACTTTTTTCCAAAAATTTCCTGGTGAGCAGGGATATGTTTTTAACTTTTCTTGACTTTAAAAAATATTTTCACAAACCGAATACTTTAACGGGTCATAATGTCCCTGGATCCCAACAGAAGCTCAGCGGAACTTTTTTTTATTCGGGTTTTTAAATTATTATTGTAAACTGAAATGAAATATTACATTTTTTTCTCCATCTGAGAAATCAGCTTCTCAGTTCCTTAAATCTATTCTAAGTATGGAAATTTCTAAATGTTTAAAATTTTTCAGAACAACAGAGACCTCGTGATCTCGGAGAGATGCAACGTTGTCCGTATCTTCACGAGATGAAGGAGCGTCTACTCTCGCAGCCGACGCCAACGGACAGTTTGGACATGGAGCGTCTCGACGGAAGTGGCACTCCTGTAAAGGACTCTCATTTGCACAACGATTACCCTGCCCACACGAATCCTGGGATTATTCCTGACCCACCAGAAATGCCACCAGACTCCTTAATCGGCACCGTCGTCAAGGTGAATAACAAAATAACTCGTTCTAAATCGTACTTAATTAATAACAAAATGCAGTCTGGTACCGTACTTAAATTACCTAATATCTCAAGGAGGGGGGGGGGGGACTTTGTTACTTCATTCATGTACGTTATAATTATTATTATACCATTTATCCATTTCCCTTTCGGGGTAAGCGTGACTCACTCGGTGAGTCAAAATAAATACACTCAACTCCCGATATAAGACATAAGATATAAGACGGGGTGAGGAAATAGATTTTTAAATTGAACTAGAAATTCAGTGTTATTTATTTAAATAACACGTTCATTCCGCAGCACTGCTCCGACACGCAGGTTGCTGATCAATCTCTCTAGCGATCACCCGAAGTGAAGAGCCTCTCAAAGTCATCGTGTGAAGCTTCCCACTCAGGCCAATTAGTTCGCAGAAATTTGTCACGGGCAATAAAATTTTAAAAATTCAAACTTTAAGGATAACCATTTTTCCATTGGAAGTAATTAAAAATAAACTAAAAATTAAAACACTCAAAGTAGAACTGTTGAATTTTGAACTTTTAAAATTGAAGTTTAAGAGTTTTAAAATTTAAAAATGTTGCATTCAAATGCACAATTATTCAAGAGTATAAAATGGTAGATATTCAAACTTTTCAATTAAAACATTTTAAATGATGTGCAGATAAGCTGATAAATTTAGAATTTTTAACTTTTATCAATTATTATAGAGTTCAACGAATCAGATTCAGTTTCAAAAATATAAATCTAAGTTATCATGTCCAATTCTTTAAATTAAAAATCAATCAATAAACTTAAAAAATTTCAAAATTATAATATTTTAAGCAATTTTAAGCTAGAAACATTAAAAATGGAAATAATTAAATTTTTTAACTGAACGCTTCTTAAATTATAAATTAAATTATTTTAATTTCAAATAATTTAAAAATCCTTGAAAAGCTTCAGAATTTTATTTCAAAATCATGAAAAAGCTAGAAGTTTTTTAAAATTTTTTCTTAATTTAAAATTATTCTAGACATTTTTGAGAACTTCTAAATATCTTTTAAAATTAATTGAATTTTTCCTATAATTTTTACGAAATCTTGCAAATTTAAAAAAATTGGATTCGAATTTTTCTGTATAAATGTCAATTTAACACTTATTATTTTTAAAACAAATTTGATTATTTTAAATATATATTGAGAAGTTTTGAAAAGATTAAAAATTAGTTTAAAACTTGAAATGATAGCCTAATTAAAAAAAAAATGTCGATTTTTCATATTTCAAACAAAAGCTTTAGAAGTTTTTCAAGCCTTATCAAAGGCTTCAAAAAAATAAAAACATTTTCTTAAGATTCCTAAAAAAATTAAAAATGATTTTTCATTTTAAAGAATGTTTAAAAAGGTTTGAAAAGATTTAAAAAAATTCCCAAAAAGAATCAGGAAGATTTTAAGGAAGTTATTAAAAAATTTTGCATGATAAATTTAAAACTTTTCAAAACTTCTAAATGTCTCTGAAAAATGATTTAATTTTTTTTATAAATAATAAGTGTTTAATTATTGTTATTTACACACTAAAAGTAAACAATTTCACATAAAAAATTAAAAATTTTTTTAGTACAATTAAATTTGTGATGTTCAAAGTTATAACCAATCTTTCCGCGGTTAGCCTTTGGGCACACTGCCATTTACTTTACCTTGAAACACTTGCTTTATTAATCGTTCATCTTTCATTCTCTCAACATGCCCGAAACAGCCTATAATCCAATATTTAAGTAAGGCCCTTCTCATGAACCCCCTTTACAATTCTAAACTATTTTTATGAATTAGTCATCAGATGGTAATTGAGACTCCGGATTCTATATCCACGCATAAAATTTGCCTAACCGCTTCAGGCCGCTCGAGTTAGCCCCTGATGATTTTAAAATTAGTTTTCGAAAATTTAACTTTTTAAAACATCACTTTGTAGAAAATTTAATGGCGCATCTTTTCGCTCCCGACAAAAAAGTCGTATCTTTTACCGTTTCTGTAAAAAATAAAAAAAACTTAATTTTTCAGAGCAGCAAATTTTAAATTAAAATTGGATACACTGTCCTTTAAACAGTTCTTAGTATCATGTGCAATTTAAAATTTATTTATTTAGTCAAATAAGAAAGTTATAAATTTTTTTGGCAATTAATATCAAAATAACGTTAGACAATTTTCAAACGTTTCGTTTATTGAGGGAATTTGTAGTAAGCCCAAGCTTCCAGCAATAAAAATGCTTATTATTATATAATTAAGTTTTCTGAAAAATTTTACCCTAATTGAATTACTCGTTAACAAAATAGGATCATTCAAATAGCATTGACCGAGCACGTAAGGGGCGATAAATTCGGAGCTGAGTTGCACCGCGCTATTTAGCCCGTTAGAATACAACTATTTTTGTATACAATGTCCTTGAAATAGGTGCACATTAGAAATATAATGTAAAAAAAGCGAAGGAATCTTCAATTCATTTTTAATATTAGCTAGAAAAGTATTACACATCTCTTAAAATTTAGAGAACATTGTATTTGGTTCCTAAGCAAATAAATCTATAAATATTGAAAA
>JAAAKG020184853.1:0-25435 GCA_010014905.2 Druon quercuslanigerum
GATGAAAAGTAAGACATTTTTAAAGCTTTTAAAGATCGTGAACTTTGAAGCATAGTGTTTTATTGAAAAAATAACAGGACAAGAAGCACAAACTTTCTTCAAATTGTAAATTACGACAGATATTTCAACTAACTACCTCCAATTTAAATCACTTCATTATCTTTATTAGAACTGAAGATAGTTCAGTCTTTAGAAGCTATCAAATTTCCTTACTTTTCATCAGATTTTTCAATCTGTAAGGTACAAAGATTTTTTTTTGTATATTAATTTTCGGCTCATTAACGTACAACATTTGCACCTTTAAAATGATCCCTCTTCCATTAGGCTAACATTCTTTCTTCACTTACTTTTTCAACGTGAAAGTCAGAGGACTCGATTTTTTTCGCCGATAGTATTTATAAAGTTTGCTACCGTTGCGCGATAGAACCCGAAGGCTCTTTGTAAGCGAAACTGCTTATAAATTTAGCTCGTTTTCCTTATTTAGAGGCACTCTTAATCCCAGTGTTTCCAAACACGAAATATGTGGGGGCCCATGCATGGATCAGAATGAGAAGTAGGATTATGTCGTAGGCCCCACCCCGAGCAGCTCTAACCCTCGTCTAGTCCGTCCCCCTTCAACTCAGGAACCCCATCACGTTACATCGCCGAGGCAGGCAGGTCCAGAGCAGGGGCCTCCATAGTAAATCAGACAGTCGCAGGCGGTCCTTCTGATCTATCCGTTGAGGCGCTACAAGGGAAGTTCACCTCGTAAAGTAGTAAAATAACTCTCTAAGTAACTCTATCTATCCCGTAAAATCGCTCATAGGTCATAAACGCCTCGTAACTTTAACCGCGGCACGCGCCCTTGAGAATTATCGTCATTCTCTCCAGTGCTTGTGCTCTCGAACCTCGCTTTTCTCCTTTTACTATCTGTGTTTTTATACCTCATAAAGTGTCACGTGCTTCATACTTCTACAAAGTGACAATCTCAGTGAACCAATGAAGTGTCGTCATGAAGATCTCCTATAAAAAGTTTAACAGGTAGAGCACTCAATGTGGTTTATTACTAAGTTTTACATGCAGAACAAAATGGGAAATATGAGACAAGATTCAACAAAAAGTACAAAATTAGTTCAATTGAGAAAGACAACAAAATTGAGGGCCCGGATCAAAGATTCGGTTGTAACTTTCTGGCGCCGAGATTAGCGGGGGCCCTAAACATCACTGAACCCTTAATGGGCACACGTCGAGATACAACTTTAAATATTGTTAACTGAAAAAAATCATGAGTGGTATTGAGACAATACAAAATAGGAAAAAATATCTCCAAAGCCTCAGTGATAACTTAACAATTCGAAAAAAATTACTTAAAAAAAAAAAGGAAAGAATCCAAAGGAAATACGAAAACCCCTGGGGTATGTGATACCCAGTGTGCCCTTTAAAGATTAAATTCCAGCGGTGGGCCCTCTACTCAAAGCGCCAGAAAGTTATCACCGAGTGTTTGATCCAGGTTCTTAATTGCCAAAATTAACACATAGAATATAACCCGGGACGCAGATCAAAGAATTGGTTACAACTTTCTGGCGCCTAGAGAAGCGGGGCCCCTAAACATCGCCTAAATTCAAGCGGCCGTAACTTTACTCTAAGCGCCAGAAAGTTACCGTCGTATCTGTGATGTGTCAATTGCTAAATTTAACATACAAAAAAAATTGAGCTCCCTAATCAAAGAATTGGTTATAACTTTCTGGCACCTAGAGTTGAGGGAACCCTATACGTCACTTAAATTTAAGCGATCAATAGTCTCTTTGCTTTAAGCGCCAGAAAGTTATCACCAGTTCTTTGATCTAGGTATTTAATTACGAAATTTAAGTTTTTGAACAAAATTGAAGTCCCGGATCAAATAATAACTTATAACTTTCAAGCGATTCAGGGTCTCTCTACTCTGAGCGCCAGGAAGTTATCACCGAATCTTTGAATCGGTGTCTCAGTTACTAAATTTACCATACAAAAAGAATTGAGATCTCGAACCAAAGAATCGGTCATAACTTTCTGGCGCTTAGTTTTTCTGACCGTCGCCTAAATACAATCGGTCACGGGTCTCTCAACTCTTAGCGCCAGAAATTTATCACCGAATCTTTAATCCGAGTTTTCACTTACTATGTTCCGGATCAAAAGACCGGATATAACTCTCTGGCACCTAGAGTCCATAGGACTGAATTTTGTTTAAATTTAAGTAGCCAGGGGTCTCTCTAATCTGGGAGCCAGAAAGTTATTACCAGTTCTTTAACCAGAGTCCGCAATTATTACAAACTTTAACATACACAACATAATTTAACATACAGAAAAAAAAATATTTTTGTGTAGACTATTTTTTTATATTTGAACAAGTATTTTCTCTTAGAGGTCGTGAATAAATTATGTAAATTTTTTGGGGGGAAGGGGGAGGTCCACGATTTTTCTATACTGTCTTACATGGTGGGGGGATACTTCGTCAAAACCATTTCTTACGTAATACTTTTATCATCTATTTTTTGAAATAAGAAATGATTGTAATTTTTAAAACTACTATAAAGGACTTTTAATGTTTATTTAAACTATTATTCTTTAATCTTTAAATCAACAAAATTCTTGTTTATTTATCACGGGCTTTTACAGAAATCTTTTTATTTAACTTTAACTGGCTGCTTAAAGATCAATCCGTTTCGGCTAAAATGAACTTTTTTCTTTAAATTTCAGATTTTTTGGTTCAAAATTTAATTTTTTTGTAAAAAATTTGTCTTTTGGCGCAAAAACTAAAAAGTTTGACATAACTTCAACGACTTAATTGGAATCTAAAAAAAATTGATTATTAAAAATTAGTGAAAAAATAATGTATTTGTTCTAGATCATAATTTTAGTTGAAAATTGTTTTTTTCTTTGGTTGAAAATTTAACTACATTGTTGATACTTCGATTTTAATGGTTAATAATTAATTTCTTTATTGAAAAATACAACTATTAAAGTTTCAGTTAAAAATTTATATTTTTTCTTGAAAATTTAAATATGTGGTTGAAAATTCATGGGTTTTGTCAAAAACTCGATTTTTTGGGATAAAATATTAATCTTCCTAAAAGTGGAATATTTTTTATCCGGTTGAAAATGGTAATTTATTTAAGAACTCGTTTTTTTTGTTTTTTTTTAAATTTAATTCACCGATTGAAGAACATTCTTTAAAATTCCTTTTTTTTTTAAAGATTCATTATTTTATTTGAAAATTCCTCTCTTAGACTGAAATTTGTTCAAAATTCGTTCCTTGATTTAAAATTACCTTTTTTATTTGAAAATTTAACTAGTTAGTTGAAAATTCAAGTGTTTGGTTGAAAATAAACTTTTTTGTTAATGATTCAAAGGTTTGTGGAAAAAATTTGTTTTTAATATTAAAAGTATCTTTTCTGAATACAGATTGTACTATTCCATTTCGTATAAAAATTCATCTTTTTTAGTTTCAAAGTTAAACAATTTTGTAAAAAATTAAATAAACTTATTTAAAATTCAACACTTTGATTGGAAATTTAGGTATTTTGTTAAAAATTCGTCCTTCTTGGTAACAAATTAATCTTCTTAGTTGAAAATTCAACTATTTGGTTTAAAATCTATGAAATTTTTGAGAATTCATCCTTTTTTTTAGAAATCGAATCTTTTCGTTTTAAAATAATTTTTTGTTGATAATTCAATTCTTTCATGAAATTCAACTTATTCAAAAAAATTAAATTATTTTAAAAAATTTTGTTTCTTATTTGAAAATTCATATCTTTTTGTAGAAATTTAATCTTTTCGTTAAAAAATTCAACTCATTGGTTGAAAAAGAATCTGATTGTTAAAAGATTAAACTGCATTTCACCGGTTGAAGAACATTCTTCAAAATACCTTTTTTTGAAAGATTCATTATTTTATTTTAAAATTTCTCTCTTCGGCTAAAATTTTTTCAAAATTCGCTCCTTGATTTAAAATTAACTTTTTCATTTAAAAAATCCCCTCGTTAGTTGAAAATTTAAGTATTTGGTTGAAAATGGACTTTTTTGTTAATGATTCACATATTTTGTGGAAAAAATTCGTTTTTAAAATTAAAAATGTCTTTTCTAAATACAAATTGAACTATTTACTTTATAAACTAAATAATTTTGTAAAAAACTAAATACACTTATTTAAAATTCAACAATTAGGTTGGCAATTTAAGTATTTTGTTAAAAATTCGTCATTCTTGGTAACAAATTAATCTTCTTAGTTGAAAATTCAACTATTTGGTTTAAAATCTATGAATTTTTTGAGAATTCATCCTTCTTGGTAGAAAATCAATATTTTCGTTTAAAAATCATTTTTTGTTGATAATTCAATTTTTGGATCAAATTCAACTATTTTGTGGAGAGCTCCTCTTTTTGGCTTGAAAATTTAGGGTTTTGTATTTTTTTACTCTCTCGACTTAAAGTTCATTTGCAGTAGAAAATTCAAATTATTTTTTTAATTTTTGTTTTTGATTTGAAAATGAATTTGTTTTGTTCAAAGATTTAACTGTTTTGTTAAAAATTCGTCTTTCTATATCAACTATTACATTTTTTGATCAGAATTAATTTTTTTAACTCAACTCCGTGATGGAAAATTAAACAAGTTTTTAAATTTATAAAAACTATTAATATTTTAATATGTTGTTTTTCGATGTACCTTAAATAAATTGAAAAAGAAATTGTATTTGGTAAAATTTGGGAGAGTACCTAGTAGAATTATCCATTAAAATGTAATGGTTGATATTTCCACCAAAAATTATATTTTATTTTTTAATCAAAAATAGTTGAACCCACCCAAAAATAATTATTTTTTAACTAATATTTGCAAAATATGAATTTTTAACAAAAAAGTTAATATCTAACAAAATTCTTGGACTTTTAAGCTAAAAATTATTAAGTTCCTACCTGATTACTTGCATTTTTTAATTTAAAAAACACGAGTTTTTAACCAAATAAATTAATCTTGCATTAAAAAATATATAAATTTTCACGCAAAAAAGGTGATAGGTATTTTCAGTTAAAAAATGATTTTGAACAGAAAAGCGAATTTCTTCAAACCAAAAAATGAATTTTTTTTTAAAAGTTGAATTTTCTTTCCAAAAAGACAAATTTTCTACAAAACAAATACAATTTCAACTAAAAAAATACAATTTGCAACTAAAAAAAGAATGGTTAAAACAAAATTTACAAATAAACGCGAATTTTTTATACAAATAGTTAAATTTTTAAACACAAAGATAACTCTTCGATCAAGAATAATAAATTATTAACAAAAAAATGAATTTTTAACAGAAGTATTAACCAAAAATGGAATAGGTACATTTTCAGTTAAAAGATACTTGTTAATAATAAAAAACGAATTTTTAATAAAATATGTTTTTGAATTTTCTATTATAGAATATAAGAGTGTTGCAGATAGAAAAGATTAATTCACAAAAAAAAAACCAATTTTTAACAAAATAGTTAAATTTTTAAATAAAAAAAAGGTTTCTGGACTAAAGTGATGAATAGTCAACTAAGAAAATTAAACTTTTAACAAATTGGTTCCACTTTCGACGTATAAACTAAGAGGATAAAAAAAGTGTTAAATTTTCGTCCCAGAAATATTTTTTGAGTAATTACAGAAAAAAATTGCAACCAAAATGTGTAATTTGCATGACAAAAAGAAGAATTTTCCACAAAATAGTTTAATTGTTAACTGTAAATATGATTATTTAACAGAAAATTTAACGTCCAAACAATTTTTTTTTATCATAATAGTTGTTATGTTCATAAAAAAACAAACTAATTTTCAACAAGAAAGAATGGATTTTTAACGAAAATTCTTCTCTTTGACCTTCAAAATTCGTTCCTTTATATAAAATTAACTTTTTTATTAAAAAATTCAACTAGTGAGTTGAAAATTCAATTGTTTGGTTCAAACTGAACTTTTTGGATAATGATTCAAATGTTTTGTAAAAAAAAATTAATTTTTTAAATTAAAAATGTCTTCTGAATACAGACTGAAGTATTCTATTTCGGATAAAAATTCATCTTTTTTAATTTCAAAACTGAAAAATTTCTTAAGAAATTATATAAACTTATATAAAATTCAACAATTTGGTTGGAAATTTAGGTATTTTGTTAAAAATTCGTCCTTCTTGGTCACAAATTAATCTTCTTAGTTGAAAATTCAACTGTTTGGTTCAAAATCTATGAATTTTTTGAGAATTTATCCTTCTTGGTGGAAAATAAATCATTTTGTTTAAAATTCATTCTTTGTTGATAATTCAATCACTTGGATCAAATTCAACTTTTTTGTGGACATCTCCTCTTTTTGACTTGAAAATGTAGGGTTTTGAATTTTTTTACTCTCTTGACATAAGTTAATTTGAGGTAGAAAATTCAATTTTTTTTAAATTTTTGTTTTTGATTTAAAAATTCATATATTTTCGTAGAAATTTAATCCTTTTCGTTAAAAAATTCAACTCTTTGGTTGGAAATGAATTTATTTTGTTCGGAGATTTAACTGTTTTGAAAATTCGTCTTTCTCGTTCAACTATTACATTTTTTTTATCAGATTTTTTTTTATATTCAACCCCGTCATGGAAAATTAAACAGCTTTTTAATTTATAATAAAAATTAATATTTTAATATACCTTAAATATTTTACCTACCTTAAGTACCTTAAATAAATTGATAAAAAAGATTGTATTTGGAAAAATTTTAGAATTTGGTACGTACTTAAAAATTTCAGAAGAAAAAACATCATTAATTTATGAACGCCCATTTAGTTTGTGTTTGTGTTTGTGAATCGCGACAGGATGAAAATTATAATCGGGATAAAATTCGGATGGAAAATGATTTTTTTTTTCGTTTTGAATAATGTGGAGTTGCTTTGAAGCGAAATGAAAATAAATGAGCGGCGCGTTGGCTAAATCGGTGAAAATAGTGGAGTGCATTATAGGCGCGATATGTGTCCTGCATTACATCGTTGATGTATGTTCTCACTGGCGATCGATCTCTCTCACACGAACTGCTAATTGTGCGGCGTCATAACTCTCCCACCGCTCGCACCCCGTTTTGCGCGTCTGTGTGTGCGTCAATGTAGCAGAAGAGCGCACGCCTAGCGCGCTCTATGCGCTCATGAGTGAGGCGGGGTCAATCCGAATCTTGTTTACCGACAAACCCATTTAATGTCATCATATTAGGAATCAATTAATTAGGCCACTTTTTGTTAATTAGGATCGTTAAAAAAAGATTATTTTTCAAGCCACAAACCGGGGTTGATTATGGTTTTCGTGAATGGGAGCGCAATGGTTTAGTGACACGTGATACTTCTCTGATCAACAAATAAAGTTTTAATCTGTTTGGATACATTGCAGACCAATATTAGCGACAGGACAAAAATTTATTGGTTGGATTTTCAAGCCAAAAAATACGAATTTTTAACAAAAGCGTTGAATTATTAACAACCAAAAAAGTGGTTAAATTTTTTACAAAAAAAATGAATCATTAACCAAGAGGATTAATTTTCGACCCAAAGAAGATTTTTTACCAAAAGAAGAAGTTTCCACCAAATAATTGAATTTTTAACTAAATTGTTGAATTTTCAAGCCTGAAAATACGAATTTTCAACAAAATAGTTAAATTCTTATTAAAAAAAAAATGTTACATTTTTTACAAAAAAAAAAAAAAAAAACTGAATCATTAACCAAGAAGATTAATTTTCGACCTAATGACGATTTTTTAAAGAAGAAATTTCAACCAAGTAGTTGAATTTTTAACTAAATTGATGAATTTTCAAGCCAAATGGATGATTAATTTCTAACAAAACAGTTACATTTTTGACAACAAAAAGAGTAAATCTTTGGCCAAGAGGATTGATTTTCTACCGATGAAAACGATTTTTCTTTACTAAAAGACGAATTTTCAACCAAATAATTAAGTTTTTAAATAAATTGTTCAATTTTTTAGCTATTGGGATGAAATTGTAACAAAATAGTTCAATTATCGATAAAAAATATAATATTAAAAAAGTAATTTAACTTTCAACAGAAATTTCTGCATATAAAAACGATTTTTTTTTTCAAAATACGAGTTCTTAACTAAATAGTTAAATTTTCAAACAAATTGTAGAATTTTCAAGCCATTAGGAGTCTTTTAACAAAATTGTTGAATTTTTTATTTAAAAAACTAAATTTTTGACCAAGAAGAATAATTTTCTAACAAAAGACAAATTTTTTTACCAAAAGTGGAATTTTCAACCAAATTTATGAACCAAAATAAAATAGTTAAATTTTCATTTAAAAAAAATTACTTTTTATAAACAAAGAAAAAGATGAATCTTTAACAAAATAATTGAATCTTCAGCCAGAAACCCACTTTTCAGCAAATTAAAATTTTTTTAGCCAAATAGATGAATTTTCAAATAAAAAAAAAATTTCAATCAAAAATGGAATATTTAAATTTTTAATTTAAAAAATTACTTTTCAACAACAAGAAAACAATTCTCAGCTGTTTGAATTAATCTCAAAAATCGAATTCTTAACAAAATAGTTAAATGTATCCAAAAAGGGTAATTTTTTACCAAAAAAAATTAATTTTCTACTCAAATAGATGAATTTTCAATAAAATATGTGATTTTCTATCAAATATCAATGGAATGGTTGAATTTAAAATAAAAATTTAGTTTTTAACAGAAAAAATTAATTTTCTAGACAATAGTTAAATTGTTTTAAAAAATAGTTTAAACTAAACTAAACAGTTTATTTTTCTTACAAAGCAGTTACATTTTCAAACAAAATGATAAATTTTCAATAAGATATTAATTTAATTGAATTATCCAATTTAATTATAATTATTTAATTTAATTTTAAGTAATTTAATTTAATAAAATAATTAAATTAAAATTAAATTTAATTCTTTAACCAAAACAGATTAATTTTCTACTAACTAAGACAAATTTTCAACAAAACATTTACATTTTAAAGCAATTAGATTTTTGAACAAGCAGATGTATTTTTTTATTAAAAAAAAAAAAAAAATTATTTAAACAAAACGAATGATTTTTGATCCAAAAAAACGAATTTTCGACAACAAAAGATTAATTTTCAATTTAAAATAACAATTTTTAACCAACAATGGAATAGATCAATTTTCAGACAAAAAAATTAATTTTCAATAAAAGAAAAACAATATTTATTAAAATAGTTCAATTTTTTAAAAAAGAGATGTTTTCATTTAAAACCATGCGAATCTTCAACATCAGAAATTAATTTATAAAGAAAGATTTCAACATTTTAAAAAAATAGACTTTTCAACAAAAAAGTTAATTTTTCAACCAAGGTGATTAATTTTCTAACCAGCAGATGTATGTTTTTAAACAAAAAAAGATAATTATTTAACCAAAACAAATGATTTTTTAACAAGAACAAAAAAACAAATTTTGGAACACAAAAGAATAATTTTCAATTTAACATAACAATTTTCAACCAAGAATGGAATAGATAAATTTTCAGACAAGAAAATAAATTTTCAATAAAATAAAGAATATTGAGTAAAATAGTTCAATTTTATAAAAAAAAGTGTTGAATTTTCATTTAAAACCATATATCTTCAACATTAGAAATTAATTTATAAAGTAAGATTTCAACATTAAAAAAAATATACTTTTCAACCAAAAAGTTAATTTTTGAACCAAGATGTTTAATTTTCTAACAAATAGATGCATTTTTAACTATATAATTATCAGTTTAAAAAATTAATTTTCAAACCAAAAACAACGAATTTTTATCAAAATATTGAAATTTGTAATCAAAGAGATAAGTTTAAAAAAAAGATGACTTTGGAAAAAAATGTTTAACTTTAAACAAAATACAATTTTTGAACAAAGATATGACTTTGCAACAAAATACTTACATTTCCAAAAAACTATTTAAATTTTAGCCAATAACTAGAATTTTCAACCAAATGAGAAAAATTCCAAATCGGAAATAAAATGACAGACTTTTTAACCAAAAAAGTTAACATTGAATTAAAAATAGTTGGATTTCCTCACAAAATCAGGAGCCATCCTTCACACAATTGATAAAATTTTTTAAACTTTATCATCAGGAAACATACTAGCCCCCCCCCCCCCTATAAAATTGGTAAAGAAATTTATGGAAGGCCCCTAATCTGTTAAGTTAATCTACGGTCTACGTTAATATTAAAATGATATCAATGTGCTCAAATAAAAAAAATGTCTAAAGAATTTATTTAAAGCCATTTTAGAGGGAGGGGCTAATAGAAATGTCATAGGCTCTGAAAAGGGGGCGTCAAAAATCACTAAAAATATCGTCACGTATTATGTGGACACTCCCAATATGGATCAAGACATTCCATATAAATTTCTTTTCCTAATAGGATTTTACCGGATGTTTGAAGAATATTGCTTAGAAAATATACAGAATGTCTTATCAAAAAATAATAAAAATTCATGGAATTGTATAGCATAAAAGTATTCCGGCTAACCAGCATAAGTCGACCCATTCAGGTGAACATTTTAACTTTAGCGATGAATAAGTGATTTATTGTGTGGGCTTATCGTCTATAATATTTCAAACAGTTCAGTACCTTCAAAAAAATCCTACGGCCATACCTGCTCTTTTTTAATTCATGTGCCCCCCCCCCTTCTCCTAAAAAAGATTTAAAAATTTAGTATAGCTTTTTAAATGCTCTTTAAGTTCCACGTCGAAGGAGATTCTTTATATCAAATTCCGTAAATAGGTGTGAATGAGGATGTAAGAAAAAATTCAAAGTCAGGTGGTTTTAAGGCTTAAATTCAGTCCCCAAAAAAGTCTAGTTTTAGAAGTGAGTGAGGAATTTTGCCACATTAGGTAAACATTTTTAATTTCACTTTTAAAAAGTAATTTTTTTTAAATTAAATATTTGAGGGTAACCTGATTTACAATATAAGGAAAAATTGGACATTGGAAAATATGTGCCTCAGAAATTTAGAATTTTCAATTGCAAAACATATATAGTAAAACAATAACTAATTATAGTATTCCAAATTTGAGCCTTGCAGTATTGAGTAAAATAATTTTTAAATATATTTCATAAACTTTTAATTAACAATGTTGAAAATTAAACAATTGATAAATTGATGGCTTTGAAAGTGTATTTTTATATTAAAAGGATCTTACTCATAGGAAAAAAATAATAATAACAGTTTGACATAAAAACATGTTGACACCTAGGTATTTCATTTTTAAGAGAGAGATTTTTTTAATAGACGAGTTTTTAACCAAATAGTTTATTTTTCAACTAGAAAGTCAAAATAGTTAAATTTTCTTAACAGTTAAGAATTTTTAAACAAGGCTATTAATTTTGTACCACAAAAATGATTTTTAACACAATTGTTAAATTTTTAACCAAAAAATTCAAATTTCGCTCAAAAAGATAAATTTTCAAGCAAGAAAATTAATTTTATAATAAAAAAGACTAATTAAAAAATAACATCTAATATTTCTAATCACGGAGTTTTCAACCAAAGAAGATTTTTATTTTAAATAAGAAACAGATTTATCCAGAAAAGATGAACTTTTTATCAAAATAGCTGATTTTTCAATCAAGAAAGTCTAAAAATTTTAACAAATTGTTGAATTTTTAAATGAACAAAAATTAATATTCTACAAGAAAGACTAACTTTCAACAAAATACTGGATATATAAATTAAAACACAAAATTTTAAACAAGAAAATAAATTTTCAACCAAAAACTAAAATTTTCAATCACGAAGAATGATATTATAACAAAAATATAAATTTTTAATACAATGTATGAATTTTTAACTAAAAAAGTTAAATTTTCAGCCACATAAATGAATATTCGACTAAAATTATGAATCTTGAACCAAAAAAATGATTTTCGAACAAAATATTTCAGTTTTGTACCAAAAAGATAAATTTTCAACAAAATACATGAATTTTTAACCAAAGAAGATAAATTTTCAAGAAAACAGTTGTATTTTAAACCAAGGACCAAAACAAAGTTCCAAACTTAAAAATTTCTCATTCAATAAAGAAACACAATTGTATTAAAAATGTTGAATATTTGTGCCAAAAAATTGAGTTTTCTATAAAAAAAGTTTAATTTTTAAGACCAAAAATATGAACTTTCAACACAAAAATTCATTTTCAACGAAATATTTTAATTTTCAACGAAAAACGACGAATATTCAACAAACTAGTGTTACATGGAGTAAGAGGGTTTAAAAATTACATAAAAAATGATTACGCAAATTGTGGACGATCCCTAAACTTTAATTTCATTTTATCGAAAATTGTCTTTTAAAAATTCATTGACTTCTGGCAAACCGTGTTTAATATTAATATTTTACAATACGATATAATATTGAACAAAATGAATAAAAAATTACTGCAGGAACCAGCATTTTCGAGAGGCATCGGCTGACTCAATTGCCCGACTGACACAAGTATCTGACTGACAGACAGTTTTTTTCAGATTTTTTTAAGTTTTCAGGAACCCTATAAACTGTACTGTAAGTCGTTACTGTAAGTCGGAAGTTTGAAGGAAGCTATTTGAACTAGTTTTCGTGACTGACGCTGTCAGTCATGTCAGTCCATAACTGAAATTGTCAGTATTCTCAGTCAAAGATTGACATTTCCAGTGATTTCATTCAATGAATGACACGGTCAGTCATGCTAATCGATGACTGGCACTGCCAGTTATGGCAGAAAATGACTGACACTAAGTTATATTGAATTTTTGAATATACGCTAAAGTTTAGCGTTTATTCCAAAATTCAAAATCCCTTTCATTTTATTTGGCAAGTTTGTCTCCCGATGTACTGAGCTTCAGCTGAGCAAAGCGACTGTAATAAAAAATATAAGACACTTTTGTATAAAACTTGCAAAGAGCGGTAAAAGGGAAGCTAAAGGAAGCCTGACTGACAGAAAATTGTTATGTCATTTTTTTGTTCGATTTTCAGCAATCGCACGAAATATACAAAGGGGTAAGAATGTTACTGTCAGTCGGTAAATAGAAGGAAGATTTTGACCTGGTCAGACACTGTTATTCATGTCAGTCAATGACTGACACCGCTCTTTATGTCTGTCTATGACTGACCATGTTAGCTATGTCAGTTATTTCACTCAATGAATGTCACTGTCAATTATGTCAGTCAATGAATGACATTGTCAGTTATGGCAGTAAATGACTGACATTGTCAGTTATGGCAGTAAATGACTGACATTGTTAGTTATGACAGTAAATGACTGACATTGTCCGTTATTGTACTCAATGACTGACATTGTCAGGTATGGTACTCATTGACTGACATTTTCAGTTATGGTACTCAATGACTGACTTCTGCTCCACTCCGCATTAGCGCTTATTCCAAAATTAAAAGCCCCCTTTATTTTGCTTTGCATTTTAGTTTCCTTTTGGAATGAGCTTCACCTGTGCAAAGAGACGGCAATTAATAACACACTTTTGTGTAAACCTTGCAGAGAGCAATTAAAGGGAACCTGAACTATAGGGAACCTGACAAGCAAAAAATTGTTATGTCATTTTTTGGTTCGGTTTTCAGGAATCAAATGAAGTATAAAGGCGTATGAATGTTACTGTCAGTCGGTGAATAGAGGGAAGAGTTTGACCTGGTCAGACACTGTTAGTTATTTCAATCAATGACTGATACCGCTCTTTATGATAGTCAATGACTGAAACTATCAGTTACGTCAGTTAATTCACTCAATGACTGTCACTCTCAATGATGTCAGTCAATGACTGACATTGTCACTTATGGCACTATATGACTGACATTGTCACTTATGGCAGTAAATGACTGACATTGTCAATTATGGAAGTAAATGACTGACATTGTCACTTATGGGAGTAAATGACTGACATTGTCAATTATGGTACTCAATGACTGACTTCTGCTCCACGGCGCTTTAGCACTCGTCCCAAAATTAAAAATCCCCTTTATTTTGCTTTGCATCTCAGCTTCCTGGTGGAGTAAGCTTCACCTGTGCAAAGAGACGGCAATTAATAATACACTTTTGTGTAAACCTTGCAAAGAGCGATAAAAGGGAAGCTAGGAAGCGGATGTTTAAGCGAAGATGAAGATATCCTGCGTCTCGTGCCATCGATACTGTGTAGCCTCTGTTATCGATATAATTGCGAGATACTCTCTGATTTATCGCCTCCTCGACTTCTTATGTATCGCTCATTGCTGCGAGTCATTCGTGTGTGAGTGAGACATAGAGGGCAACACGAGCGCACTTAAGTAGCGCCGAGAATCGCCGCGGTAGCGCTAATGTCACCCCCGCGTGGAGATAAGAAGCTCAGGCACCAACCCCTACCCCCGCGACTTGTCCGCTTGAGTTATGGGGGTGATTTTTATTATTCGCGTACCTCCCAAGCGTCCCTCTTTTTCCTATCTGTGATGTCTCATGGCCCCCAACCTCTTGGCTATGGGGAAGGGGAGGGGGTGACACTCAGGAGAGAAACGATCGAAGTCGCTCCCGAATGTTTCCGCGAAATTCTGCGCTCGGGAAAATAAAATAGCGAAGTGCCCTACGTGAGTTATTCGTCCAAAAAAGGCGGAAGGCAATCCGGAAATATATTTCTTCACGCTAATAAAAATATTCAGGCTGTATTTTTGAGATTTACATTTTTTCGGGGCTTTTTTAGAGGTAATTGTGAGCAGGGTGTCTACCCACCTAAAAAACCTGGAATATTTATATGCCTAAAAAATACGTGGAAATAGCATGAAACTTTTACAAGAGCGTGCTTAAATTTGTTTATAATTTAATATAAAATTAAATAGCAAGGTTTTTTCTTTTTTAAAAGTTGCTTTTTTCTTTTTTTAGTTGGAAATTCATTTTTTTAACTGAAAGTTTAACCATTCTATTTTTGGTTAAGCATTGATCTTTTTAGTTGAAGATGCAACTATTTGGTTCTACGTGTTTTATTGAAAAATGATCCTTTTTTATAGAAAATTAATATTCTTGGTTGAAAATTCATTTTTTGGGTTAAAACTTAAACTTTTTTTTCAAAATTCAACAGTTTGGTTACAGTTTTTTTTTCTCTTGACTAAAAAAATCTTTCTCAATTAAAAATTCGTCTGTTTCCTTGAATTCAACTGCTTATTTATTTTAAATTAACATTATTTTGACAATTTTTGTTGAGGATTAATTTTTTGTAGGAGAATTCCATTACTTGGCTGAATGTTAAACTCTTTAATTTTTTTTTTGTTGATAATTCATCGTTTTAAATAAAAATGTATCTCTTTGGTTAAAAAATAAAATATTTTTGTTAAAAACTCGTTTTTCTTTGGTTAAAAGTAATTTTTTACTTAAAATTTAAATATTCAATTTTAGGTGGAAATTTTTTTTAACTTGAAAATTCATCTATTTGTTAAACATTAGTATTTTTGGTAGAAAATTAATCTTTTATGCTAAAAATTCATTTTTTTTTGGTTGAAAGTTAAACCATTTCAGTTCAAAATTCGTAATTTTAATTGAAAATCTATCTTCATGGTTGAAAATGAAACAAATTTGTTAAAAGTTTAAATCTTTTGATAAAAAATAATTTTTTACAAATAATCATAATTTTTATTTCAAAACTCATCTCGTTCGTTAATAATTTAACTATTTTGTTAAAAATTGGTATTTTGTTGTTGAAAAATCATTTTTGAACTGAGAAATGAACCATTTCTTTTTCTTTTTAAATTAATATTTTCTAGTTAAAAATCCATCCATTTTGATCAAAAGTGCAACTGTTTGGTTAGAAATTAATCTTTTTAAGTTAACTATTAAAATTGATTAAAAATTGATGAAAATAGATCCTTTTTTATAGAAAATTAATCTTCTTGTTTAAAAATTTTGCCTTTTCTTTGAAAATTGATCTGATTAGTTACAGTTTTTTTTCTCTTGATTAAAAAATCTTTCTCAATTAAAAATTCAACTCTTTTTGAAAATTCGTCAGTTTGCTTGAATTCAACTGCTTTTTTATTTAAAATTAACATTGTTTTGACATTTTTTGTTCAGGATTCATGTTTTATGAAAATGTATCTCTTTGGTTAAAAAATGAAATATTTGGTTAAAAACTCGTTTTTTTTTGGTTAAAAATAATTTTGTAACTTAAAATTTAATTATTCAATTATTCAAAGTCTTTTTATTGGAAAATTAATCTTCTTTGCTAAAAATTAATTTTTTCGTTTGAAAGTTAAACTATTTCAGTTGAAGATTCGTAATTATTATTTAAAAGCTTACTTTAAAGTTAACTCTTTCTTAAGAGCTTTAATTTTTAATTTTTGAAGATTCATACCTTTAGTTGAAAATTCAAATCTTTGCGTTGAAAATATAACTTTTTTCTAGAAAGTTCGTCCTTTCGGTTTGAAAAATCGACAATTAAGTATAAAATCAAACTTAATATAAATTATAAATAAATTATAAATCAAGTTATAAATCAACTTTTTTCGTTAAAAATTCATATATTTCTATGAACATGTAACTATCTGGTAGAGAATTAACTTTTTTTTTTTTAAATCATATTTTGAAATTGAAAGTTCAACTGTTTTCTAGATAATTCGTCTTTTCATCTTGAAAACTCACAAATTTTGATGAAAATTGACGTATTTTATTAAAAATTCCTCTTTTTTTGTTAAAAAAATTATTCTCTTTCGTCGATAATTCAAATATTTTGTTAATTATTAGACTTATTTTTATTTAAAAAATTATCTTTTTATGTTAAATTACTTATTTTATTTCATATTTTATTTGTCAGGATGGAAATTTAACTATCTTCTAAAAAATGCATCTTTTCGCTTAAAAATTCTACTGATTCTGGTTATAAATTTTATTTTATTTGGTTTCAAAATTCGACTATTTGGTTGAAAATGTATCTTTTTGGTTGAAAATGAAACAAATTTGTTGAAAGTTTAACTCTTTTGATAAAAAATCATTTTTTTAATAAATATTCATCATTTTTATCTCAAAACTCGCCTCGTTGGTTGAGAATTTAACTATTTTGGTTAATATTCGTTTTTTGTTGTTGAAAATTCATTTTTAACTGAGAAATTAACCATTTCTTTTTCTTTCTAAATGAATATTTTTTAGTAGAAAATTCACCCTTTTTGGTCAAAAGTGCAACTGCTTGGTTAGAAATTAATCTGTTTAAGTTAACAATTTAACTTTATTATTGATATTCCCAATATTTGGTAGTAAATTAAATTTTTTATTACAAATTAATATTTTCAAGTTAAAAATTTAACTTTTAAAAAGAAAATTCGTCTTTTTGGCTTAAAAATTTAAACATTTGGTGGAAAAATTGAACTGTTTGGTTGAAAATTGATCTTGTTTAGTTGAAAATGCAAATATTTAGTTTAAAACTCATGCATTTTGTAGAAAATTTGACTGTTTTAATATAAAGCTTTTTTCCTCGGAAGAAAATTCCTCTCTCTGATTTAAAATACAACAATTCCTGTTAAAGATTCACCTTTTTGCTGAAAAATTAAACTAGTTGGTTAAAAGTCAATTGCTTTTCGTAAAAATTTATTTTATTATCAAAGATTCATCATTTTAATTAAAAATTCACATTTTTGCTTGAAATTTTTAATATTTTGTGGCAAATTGTTTTCTTTCTATTACATTTTTTTAACTGAAAATTTACCAAGTGAGTTAAATCAAAAATTAATTTTTTAAGATGAAAATTCAACTAATATTATTGTTTAAAATTTTATTTTCTTAGTTTAAAATTAAAATATTCCCGCATAAGATTTATCATTTTGGCTAAATTTTCTTCAATTCAGGTGAAAATTTAACTCTTTTGTTGAAAAATCATTTTCTTTGGTTGGAATGTAATTAAAAAATAAATAAAAATGTAACTTGCATTCTTGGTTTACAAATTAACTTTGCAAATTTAAAATTCAACTATTTGGTTTAAAATTGATCTTTTTTTTAGTTGAAAATCAAACCAATTGATTAAAAACTTATTAAATTTATTAAAAATTCGCATTTTTGTTAAACAATTAATCTGTTTGGATTTATGCTCAAATATTTGATTTAAAATGTATCCATCTGGTTTCAAATGCAATTTTTTTACTTGAAATTGAAGGAATTTGAGCTACTCACCTTGAATTTTACTCAGAATAATAATATGTTAAATATGAAACTTGCACCATTAAAAAATGACATATCCTTTAATAAAGTTGTTTTCACAAAAGTAAAAAAACACTTATTTAATTTTACATATTTATATATTTACAGTAACTGAAAAAAAAATTTATAATAAACTCACTAAATTTTATACATATTTTTATTCGGTTATTAAAAAAAATCGAAATACTTTACATTTATATTATTATTACGTAAAAAAAATACCTAAAAATTCTGACATACCTAAAAAAAAAACCTGGAATTATCAGGGAATTTTTTCCAGGATTTGAGTACACACTCTGATGAGGTTCCGATAATTTAGGTAGTCTTAAAATGATTTATCGTCGGCACCTTTTTCCTTTTATAATGATCACAGATTTATATTATGGATTCTAGAAAAAAAAGTGTAGGTTTTATTTAGAAACAGAAAAACAAGGCAGCCATCTTGGCGGCCATTCGGATAATCTCACATTAGTAAAAATTTTAAAAAAAGTCAACTTCCTCTGTATAAATATAGTGAAAAAGATTTATTTGATCCCTTCAGGAAGCAAGGACTTAAATGTCACATGTTGTTTGACTTTCATTCTCTCCCTCTCAGTATCATATATTTACAGGATTTTCCCACATTTTGCTTTTATTACATTAAAGCGAGCATTAAAGTAAGGGAAATTATTTCCCTCACCATAAAATTAAATTCTGAATTTTAACTTACTTTCAAAGAAGTTATTTATTGGTTTCAAAATAATTTTCGTAAATTATTATTAAAATTTTGGGCCTATGATTAAAAACGAACCCTGATGTGTAAATATTTAATTAACATATTTCTATGCATATATTTTCTAGTACTAGAATAATTTAAATCGAGAAATTCACCAATAAATGTTTTGTTATTGTTATAGAAATTATAATTATAAAAGTATTAAAAACCTCAATTTAAATTTTATTTTGTTTTTTATTTAGGACAATTCAGAGAGCCTATTTTCTATATATCCTGTTTATATTTTAATTCACAGAAAAATATGAGTGAGGATAATTAAAATTTTGTTATAAATTATTAGTATCGAACGGATTTTTTAACTGATTAGAAAACAAACGTAAAATATACTAATCCAAAATTGTTTGAGCTTGAATATTTTATTTTTTAAAACGAAAATCGTTGGATTAATTACATTTAATTTTTTTTTTTTTGAAAATAAAAAATTCAGTTAAAGCACAGCATTTTTTGACTAATATAACATAGCATATATATGCAATATAATTTTTTTTTAAATTTTAAGTTTTTTCGGAATCTAACTTTTTTTGTTTAAAACTACCGACATAATTTAAAATATTTTAAAAGTTATGAATCATCATTTAAATCTGTTTTCTTATATTAATTATTTTTTTTTTAAATTACTGCATTCCTGTTAAATATGTAACTGGTTTGTTATAAATTAGTCAATTTTCGATCACGATTCGACTGTTTTGTTAAAAATTCTTTTTTTTTTTTAATTTAATGCTTTTTAATGGAAAAATCAGCTGCCTATTTTAAAGTCACACTCTTTCTTAAAAGCTTTAATTTTTTATATTAGATAATTCAAATCTTTGCGTTGAAAATTTAAGTTTTTTCTAGAAAATTCGCTCTTTTAGTTTGAAAAATCGACAATTTAGTATAAAAATAAACTATTTGGTTATAAATCAACTTTTTTGTTGAAAATTCATATATTTATTTTAAAAATCGTATTTTTCGATGAAAATGTAACTATATGGTAGAAAATTAACTTTTTTGTTCAAAAATCATATTTTCGAATTGAAAAAAATTTGATGCATTTTATTAAAAATTCTTCTTTTTTTTTAAAAAAAATTATTCTGTTTCGTTGATGATTTAAATTTTTTGTCAAGTAGTAGTTTTCTAATCATTTAAAAAATTATTTTTATGTTAAATTACCTATTTTATTTAATATTTAATTTTTCCGGCTGGAAATTTAGCTATCTTCTAAAAAATGCATTTTTGCGCTTTAAAAATTCAACTGATTCTGGTTGTAAATTTTATTCTCTTTGGTTTAAAAATTCGACTATTTGATCAGAAATGCATTTTTTTAGATTGAAAACTAAACTATTTTTATAAAGTCGTATTTAAGTTTAAAAAATCCAACTTTCTAATTTAAAAAATTCCTTCATGGTAAAAGAGTCGTCTTTCTTGATTAAAAATTTCTTTTCTTGACTGAAAATTGACTTTCTAGTTAAAAATTCAACCGTTTTTGAAAAAAAAACCGCTTTGTTGGCTTGATATTAGAACTTTGTTATTAAAATTGACCTATTTCGTTTAAAATTCGTATTTTTTGTAGAAAATTCAATTATTTTGGTAAACATTTTTTTTCGTTTAATTAAACTTACTGAAAATTCATCTTTTGATCGAAAATTGATATTTTATGGTAGAAATGCTATCTTTCTTGATTATAAATTATTTTTTTTTATTTAAAATTAAATCTTTCGGATAGGAAATTCAACTGTCTGTTGAAAACTTTTTTTTCAGAATTCAACTATTTTAGTAAAGTCATCTTTTTTTATCGAAAATTCAACTGCTTTTTTTAAATAATCCTTTTAGATTAAAGTCATCTTCCTGGGTAGAAAATTAACTTTTTTGTTAAAAATGATACTTTTTGGTAAAAAGTTCAAATATTTTCTTGAAAATTCGTATCTTTTGTTTAAAAGTTGAATTATTAGGTTTTCCATGCAATTGCTTTGCTAAAAAAATTTAATTCGTTCTTTTGTTTTAAAAGGTAATTTTTTTCGGTTGAAAATTCAACTATTCTGTTGAAAGCAATCCTCTTTTTTATTTTTGTCCGAAATTTGGTTTAAAAATTTTGGTTTCTTCATTGTGGTCCAAATTTGGTCCTTGGAATCTTTTTTCCAGGAGTTTACATAAAATTCATTACTAGACCTTAAATAGGATTTTTAATTTGAATATGAGTTTAATTTAAATTTCTTAAATTTTGAAAGCAATATATTTCTACATGAAATCTAAGGAATTTAATGCATTCCATAATAAAATTAATATAATATTTAAAATGATTTTTTTTTAAAGAATTTACTTCCCTATTATTTCCCTATCATCGTAAAAATAACTCTATTTCCTGTTTTAATAGAATTTTGGACTATGTTACTTTTGAGGGTGGTCAGAAATAGCCCAAAACCGGTATGGTTTATGGACGGCCCCCTAAAACGAAAAGCCACCATTTTTCATTGGGAGGCGTCGATCGATATTTCCATGTACGAGGTATTATTTCGATGTTCCTGACATATAATTCCAACCGTTTAGCTATTATTGAAATTAACGTAGACATTACAGTAAAAACGCAGGGATAAATTTTTTGACGGTAATTTTATGAACGGGGTACATTATACCCCGGGTATATAATACCCAAAGTGTTCGGTATATCGTACCCTACATTATAGGCAATATTTTTTTACCCTAAAAGTAGTGTCTAATTCACACTTGTTTCAGTGATCATGAAACCATCTTGGCTAGAATGACTTGAAATGATGCAACGACAGTAAATTTTCGGGTGCATTTGTCGTAGTCGGCAGAAGAGCGTGTGTCTTAAACATATAGGATTATCGACGGACTCTGGGTCCGATGGGGCATTCGTGCCAACATTGGGCCGCAGCCCGACGGACCGCATTCTTCGCCGCGACGCGCATTGTTCCACCCGTGTCCCTCCTCCTCCCCCGCCGTCTTTTTGTCCCTCCCGCGCCCTCGAGGACCTCTTATAACAAGCCGGATGGCAGGATTTTTACCTTTATTTTTTTAGAGCCGAAAAACGCCAGGCACGGATTTATGGTTTTACGGTTGACCGACTGCGGTCTTTTGCCTATGGTACCGTGTACCCATTGACCTTCGAGCGAGGACGCTGGGCCCAGAATGGGGCAAAGAGGCCCCTCGACCGGGGACTCTTATATTCTTTAACTTTAGCAATTACCGATTCGGCCTTGCACCGGGATTGCACATCTTTTGCTCTTTTTTTTTTCTTCCTCTTCTTCCTACTTTTTCCCGTAGGGCCGAACCTGAGCCGTCCCGCAGTCGGCAGTGGATAATAAAGTTGAGTAAGATTCAGGGACTTGCTAACGGTGCCTTCGACTCTCTCATTCAGTCACTTCGTGCTCGGCAAGTCACGACTCAAGTTCAGTTTCGTGATGGGTTTGTTTAAACTCAGGAAACGCGAGTGTTTGGGCTTAAAAAGTCCCATGGAGAAGTTATGTTTAGGTTCATGGGGTTTCAAATAAATTTCTGCTCAGCTTCGTTCTTGGTAGTTTGTGTGACTTTCTGTCAGATTTGTGCCACAAGGAAGTGAAATTTTGTGATATGGCAAAGATACTTTGGATTTCTTGAAATTTCTGGTTCTGTGTCTAAATTATATTGGATTAGGTGTTTAAAAAAATCGTAGTTGCTGAAAATTGCAGAATTCTGAAGCCATTTTCACAATTTGGTGTAAAAATATTATAAAAGGTACTTTCATGTCGACAATTTTTTATGTATACTAGAAAGTAAATGCGCGCGATTCTTTTTCGCACGCATTTTTAAAAATAAAATATAAAATAATATTAACATAAAATTTTTTATAATTTATGAATATTGGTATCTTAATGTAACCATTAATTTATAATATTTTGTTACAATTAACTAATCAAGCGGTTGCTTTTTTGTTCGAAAATACCAATTTGCGAGGAAAAACACTCATCTAACCTAAAGTTGTTCAAAATTGTCATTAATTTTTCAAGTCAAATAATTTTTATTTTAATAAACAATTTCCTTCGAAAAACGCTCCATATCATATTCACGATTCAAATATTGTAAACATTAATTGAAATATATTACATTATTACAAAAAATGATTTTAAATGTAAATACGTTTATGAAAGTTTAACTGACTTACAGTAAAAATTACGAGCATAATCGATTATTTTTCAAACATCCGTTATTTTCTCTGAAATCCAATGATTTTTTATTTCAAGGTACTGATTTTCAATATACAACACCAACAAAAACCAAAAATTGTGCATTTATTGCCTTTAAATGATAATCTTGATAATAATGATAAACTGCAAAATCATATGATTTTCTAAATTTGAAATATCAAATTTCGACGAAAAACACTAAAATGAGGTAACAAAAAAGTGGTAAAAATTGTAAATTTCCTTTGATGTTCAATGATTTTTCCTTACATAATCGATTTTCGCTGAAAATGAAAAAAGTTAAGAGCTTAATTAACCTAAATTTGTACAACAAAAATTTAATTTTCTTTGAAAATTTATGATTTTTTCCCTCAAAATACTAATTTCCGTTACAAAGGAGCCAACATAATCTAAAATTATTTAAAAGTAGCAAATCTTCCTTAAAAGAATTAAAATATAACTTTTTAAATTAAAAATACACATTTCTGACGAAAAACAATAACATAATTCAAAATTGTTAAAAGATTCTAGATATTTCTCAAATTATAACGATTATTATTTTTAAATGCCTGTTTTTGATTTAAAACGCTAATGTAAACTAAAATTGTTTATAAAATAATTATTTTTTAAATGTAAATTTCAATTTCGACAAGAAAAAATTAACAGAATCGAATATTTTTACAGATTGTAATTTTTTTTATTTTGAACACAAATCATTGGACTTAAATCTAATGTTTTTTGTTTGAAAATAGCAATTGAATTACGCCACCATAACCTAAAGTTGTAAAAAATTAAAAACATTCTTTAAACTATAATAATTTTTGTATCAAAAAAAATAAGAAAAACACTTACATAATATGACATAAAACTTTTCAGAATTGTAAATCTTCTTCGAAACGCTAACATAACCTAAAATTGTTGAAAATTGGCAATGTTGCTAATGAAATTTATTTTAAAATAATAATAATATTTGTTAAGCGTTTCAGTTTTCTTATTTTAAAGACAAATCGTTTAATTTAAATCTAAAATTTTTTTGTATAAAAAATACCAACTTCAGGTGAAACACCTCCATAACCTAAATTTGTTGAAAAATTATACATATTTTTTACAATTTAACATTTTTTTAATTAAAAATACTAGTAATTACCGACGATGGGTTTTCAGTTAAATGAATGGTTTTTTTGTTCCAATGAGAGTTTTTATTTGATTTAACATTATTTTCGTCATTTTAAAGATATTTTTGTTAAGAAAAAAATTATGTCAAAGCAAGAGTTTCTTTATCTCAAGAAAAATATTTTCAGATTAAATATTAGCAGACTCCTTTTTTTAAATTGTAGTCTGTATAAAGAAATTTGTAACATTTACATAAGCGTTTTTCGAGTTATTTCTGTAAATATAAGCTTTTTGTAAATTAAAAAAATTTTTTTTTTAAAGTTAATATTTTTTCAGTATCTATTTGTAGAATTAAATTTTTTTAAATTATTTAACACAGAATTCGGATAAGAACTTAAAAAAGTAATGAATGGTTGTTTCACTTTCCGACGGTATAGCGCAGGACTCACCAGAAGTGTATCTTATGTTCGAGTAACATCAATTATTAAAGTTATTTCAAGCTTCCTCATATTATTTTTTAAAATTTCTTTCCATAAATTTTTTCCTTTTTCGAAAGCACCTAATACTAATTTTTTTAAATTTTCGCAGTTTTTTTTCGGTAATAAATATAACAAATTGTATTTTGAGCAAGGCAGAAAGAAATAAAAAAGATATATATATAACTTTATAACAAGTCATATATAATTTTCGTTTTATTGATTATTTTTTAATATATTATCAACTGTTTGCAGCATTTTTCAAAAAGAGTAAAATTAAACATTTGACGGAAGGAAATCGATTATAGACGAAATGAGAACCAATGCCCATTTTACTGTGAAATTATATAAATATTCAATTTAAATGTGTCACTTTTTTTTGGGGTATTGCAGAATTGGTAACTTTTATTTACAATATAAAATTTTTTAAATATTTAATACTGATTAGAAAGCCATTTTTTCAGTAAGATAAAGCAAGTCAGAAATAATTTCCCTTTAGCCAATCCGTGAATTGAGAAGTAATCGAAAAAAACATGATGAACCTTTTTTTTAAATTAAAATAATGATTGCTTCTGTATGTCTGGAATATGGTCAATTTGATTATCAAATTTAACTTTTTATATCAAAATTGAAAATCGATTTCCGATAGGAGATTTATTATATAAATAGGACAAACTTTTTAAACATTCAAAGAGTTTTTAAAATTCACAAAAACTTGTCATATATTTATCTTATAATACAT
>JAAAKG020184864.1:0-25434 GCA_010014905.2 Druon quercuslanigerum
TCAACGCGTTTAGTGAGCATCCCCTCTCCTGCGCCTACTGGGCTGAGACGGGCCGAGCGTAGAGGCAGTTCTGCAATACGGTGCCTCAATTAGTTTCAATTCTCCTGACCCTAAAGCCAACAAATTACATCAACAATTTCTCAAAATTTTATTATTGAGGGTCAATATAATCCCCCAGCGATTATATTGTTTAAAATTCGCCTTTTTTAGTAGAAAACTAATCTTCTTGGTTAAAAATCCAACAACTTGGTTAAAAATGTATGTATATTGCTGAGATTTCATTTCATATAAAAAATTAATATTGTGATGAAAATTCCTTTTTTGGTTGAAAATTGAACTATTTTGTTGAAAGTTGAGCTACTTTCTTAAGAGTTTTATTAAAAAGATTTATAGTTTTAGTTGAAAGTTCGAGTATCTTTATTAAAAATGTACCTTTTAAATTGAAAATTGAACTATTTTATTTAAAATTCAACTGATCTAGAAGAAAATTAATCTTCTTCATTAAAAATTCAACTATTTGGTTAAAAATTTATTTACTTTGTTGAGAGTACATCTTTTTTAGTATAAAAGTTATATTCTGTGTTGAAAATGTATCTCCTTCGTAAAAAATTTAACTTATCAGTTAAAAAGGTATGTATATTATATTATACATAATTAAATTTTAAAACTCAAAAATTGAAGTATTTTATTGAAAATTGAACTGATCGGTTTAATATGTATGTATTTTGTTAAGAGTTTATGTTTCTTGGTGGAAAATTTATAACTCTTTGATTAAAAATTTATATATCTTGTTGATATATATATCTTATTGTTGTTGTTCAAAATTCATATTTTTAGATTAAACCCCGATTTTCCTTGTAAAAAATTAAATTTTTAAACTGAAAACTGATCGGTTAAAAATTCGTCTATTTGGATTGAAATACAACTGTTTGGTTAAAAATGTATCAACTTTATTGAAAATTCGATTCTTCTAGTAGAAAACTGATCTTCTTGGTTAAAAATTTATGTATTTTTGTAAGAGTTTATCTTCTTGGTTAAAAATCCAAGTATTTGGTTAAAAATTTATGTATACTGTTGAGATTTCATTTTTTTATAGAAAGTTAATATTGTGATGAAATATCCTTGTTAAAAATGAATTTGTTTAACTAAAAATTAAGCTATTTTATTGAAAATTCGACTGATCGGTTGAAAATTTATATTCTCTGGTTAAAAATTTGTCTTTTTAGCTTGAAAATTCGACTGTTTGGTTAAAAATGTATCTACTTTATTGAAAGCTCGTTTTTTTTCTTAGTATGAAACTAACCTTCTTGGTTCAAAATTTAAATATTTTGTTAAAAATTCAGCTATTTTGTTAAAAATTGATTGATTTTGTCGAAAATTCTTTTTTTTTAATAAAAAATTAATATCGTGTTGAAACATCCTTTTTTTGTTGAAAATGTAACTATTCTGTTGAAAGTTGAAGTACACTCTTAAGAGTTTTTTGTTGTTGAAAATTCATTATTTTCGTTAAAAATTTGATTTTCTTTGTTAGAAATTAATTTTTAAACTGAAAATTTTACTATTTTATTCAAAATTCAACTCATCGGTTGAAAATTCATATTCTCTGGTTAAAAATTTGTCTTTTTGGCTTGAAAATTTAACTGCTTGGTTAAAAATGTATCTACTTTGTTGAAAGTTCGTCTTTTCAGTAGAAAACTAATCTTCTTGGTTAAAAATTCAGCTATTTTGTTAAAAATTGATTGATTTTGTCGAAAATTCTTTTTTTAAATAAAAAATTAATATCGTGTTGAAACATCCTTTTTTTGTTGAAAATTTAACTATTCTGTTGACAGTTGAAGTACATTCTAAGGAGTTTTTTGTTGTTGAAAATTCATTATTTTATTTTATCTTCTTTTCTAGAAATATTTTTAAACTGAAAATTGTACTATTTTATTGAAAATTCAACTGATCGATTGAAAATTCATATTCTCGAGTTGAAAATTCGTGTTTATTATTAAAAATTCAACTGTTTGGTTAAAAATGTATCAACTTCGTTAAAAATTCGACTCTTATAGTAGAAAACTAATCTTTTTGGTTTCTAGGAATTTAAAGTGGTTCATATTAAAAAACCACCCCTTTCCCCCATTTTTATAGATTTTTGAATTCGTTACTTTTCCCGGGATAGGGGGGGGGGGCGTTAAAACAAAGCTGAAGTTGTCAACCGTGGAGGAGTAAAAATAGCCTAAAACTAGTAAGGTAGTTTATTGAACGAGCCCAGGCAAAAGGGCGCGATTTTTTGAATTTTGAAATTTGCGAATGTTTCAAGTAGGAAAGAAGAAATAAGAAATAAGTAATAAGTACGGCCCTTTGTACTTGTAGTTGTTTGCTGGGATTCTGGCAATACTGCCGGACACCCTGTATATATCTATAGTTGCAAGCATAAGCAAGCAAGCAAGCAGGCAGGCAGGCAGAGGCAAGCAAAAGCAAGCAAGCAAGCAAGCAAAAGCAAGGAAGGAACGACGTGACCATGATACGATGTAGTCAGGAATCGGGAGGGAGGGTCGCCCCACGGTTAACACGTGCAACGCGCACGTGCACTGCAAAAGCACTCTCTTGCCTCTGGCTGGCTGGTTGGTTGGCTGGCTGACTGGCTGGCACACAATCACTGGACTGGATGCCAGTGCCAGTGCCAGTGTATTCACACAGCAGAATTTTCGTGGGACTCGACTGCCTGTGACTGTACTCTGACTGTCTACTCTACTCTGCTGCCTCACGGGAATTTTGGTCCTATAACGACCTTACCTCCACTCTACTACAACTACACTACACTACAATCCATTCCACTACTACAACTCTCGACTCACCACTACCGCTAACTCACAATATTCGGCAAAATACCATCCTGCTTTACGAAAATCGTTTCCAACAAAAAACAAAAAAAAAAACACAGATTTCGATTAAATAGTCAAATTTTTAACCAGAAATGAATGTTTTAATTACAGTTATCCATCTGCAACAAGCCAATGAATTTCTAACAAAGTTGTTCAACGTTCAACCAAGTAGTTGAATTTTCGAACCAAAAAAGATTAAATCTCAACAAAAAATATCATTGTTGATATTTTCAAGAAAAAATATTTTACTTTGAAAAAAACAGATGAATTCAATGATAAACAATCCATTTTCAGTTGAAAAAATTAACTTTTGAGCACAACAAAAATTAATTTTCAACAAAATAGTCAAATTTTAAACCAGAATTGAATTTTTTAATTAAAATTATTAATCTGCAGCGACAAAATTAATTTTTTTACAGAGTAATTAACTTTAAATTCAGAAGTTATATTTGCGAACCAAAAAAGATTAAATCTCTACAAAAAATATAATTGTTGATATTTTCAAGAACAAAACATTTTACTTTGAAAAAAAAAACAGATGAATTCAATGATAAATGATCAATTTTCAGTTGAAAAAATTACCTTTTAAACACAACAAAAATTAAATTTCAACAAAATAGTCTAATTTTCAACAAGAAATGAATTTTAAAATTAAAATTATTAATCTGAAGCGACAAAATTAATCCTTTTTCAAAGTAGTTCCACTTTTAACACAGAAGTTACGTTTTCAATCAAAAAATGAATAAATCTCAACAAAAAATATGATTGTTGATATTTTCAAGAAAAACTATTTTACTTTAAAAAAACAACAGATTTCGTTCAACATAGTTGTTCAATGTTCAACCAAGTACTTGAATTTTAAGCCAAAAAAGATTAAATCCCAACAAAAAATATAATTGTTGATAATTTCAAGAAAAATATATTTTACTTTTAAAAAAACAGATGAATTCCACCATAAATGACAATTTTTCAGTTTAAAGAATTAATTTTTAAACACAACAAAAATGAATTTTCAACAAAATAGTTCAATTTTCAACAAAAATAAATTTTTTAATTAAAATTATCAATCTGCAGCGACAAAATTAATTTTTTTACAGAGTAATTTAACTTTAAATTCAGAAGTTATATTTGCGAACCAAAAAAGATTAAATCTCTACAAAAAATATAATTGTTGATATTTTCAAGAACAAAACATTCTACTTTGAAAAAAAAGAAATGAATTCAACGATAAACAATCAATATTCAGTTTAAAAAATTAACTTTTGAACACAACAAAAATTAATTTTCAACAAAATAGTCAATTTTTAAACCAGAATTGAATTTTTTAATTAAAATTATTAATCTGCAGCGACAAAATTAATCTTTTTACAAAGTAGTTCAACTTTTAACACAGAAGTTACATTTTCAAACAAAAAAAGATTAAATCTCAACAAAATATATAATTGTTGATATATTCAAGAAATAAAGATTTTAATTTTAAAAAAAGATTATTTTTTAATTTAATTATTTTTCATAATAATCGGTGGTCAAATTTTCAACCAGAAATGAATTTTTTAATTAAAAGTATCCATCTGCAACAAGCAAATGAATTTCTAACAAAGTTCTTCTACGTTCAACCAAGTAGTTGAATTTTCAAACAAAAAAGATTAAATCTCAACAAAAAATATAACTGTGGATATTATAAAGAAAAAAATCTTTTAATTTTTTTAAAAATCAGATGAATTTAACCATAAACGACCAATTTTGAGTTTAAAAAATTAAATTAAAACAACAAAAAAGAAATTTCAACAAAAAAGTCAAATTATAAACCAGAAATGAATTTTTTAATTACAATTATAAATCCGCAGCAACAAAATGAATCTTTTTACAAAGTAGTTCAACTTTTAACTCAGAAGTTACATTTTCGAACCAAAAAAGAATAAATCTCAACAAAAAATATCATTATTGATATTTTCAAGAAAAAAAAACAGATGAATTTTACCATAAACGACCAATTTTTAGTTTGAAAAAATAATTTTTAAACACACCAAAAACGAATTTTTAACAAAATAGTCAAGTTTTTAACCAGAAATGAATTTTTAAATTAAAATTATCAATCTACAGCCACAAAATTATTTTTTTTATAAATTAGTTCAACATTCGACTCAGAAGTGACATTTTCAATCCAAAAAAGAATAAAAATATAGTGTAAAAATTAATACTATAAAAATAAAATATAAAAAATATTTTACTTCATAAAAAACAGATGAACTCAACCATAAACGACAAATTTTGATTTAAAAAAATTAAATTTAAACAAAACAAAAATGCATTTTCAACAAAATGGTCAAATTTTAAACCAGAAATGAATTTTTTAATTAAAATTATCAATCTGCAGCGACAAAATATATTTTTACAAAGTTGTTTAACATTCAACTCAGAAGTTAAATTTTCAATCCAAAAAAGAATAAATCTCAACAAAAAATATAATTGTTGATATTTTCAAGAAAAAAAAGATTTTACTTTTTTAAAAAATCAGATGAATTCAACCATAAGCGACAAATTTTCAGTTTAAAAACTTAATTTTTAAACACATGAAAATCAATTTTCAACAAAATAGTCTAATTTTTAACCAGAAATGAATGTTTAAATTACAATTATTAATCTGCAGCGAGAAAATTAATCTTTTTACGAAGTAGTTCAACTTTTAACTCAAAAGTTACATTTTCCAACAAAAAAGGATTAAATCTCAACAAAAACTATCATTGTTGACATTTTCAAGAAAAAAATATTTTACTTTGAAAAAAAAAACAGATGAATTCAATGATAAACGATCAATTTTCAGTTTAAAAAATTACTTTTTAAACACAACAAAAATTAAATTTCAACAAAATAGTCTAATTTTTAACCAGAAATGAAGTTTTTAATTAAAATTATCAATCTGCAGCAACAAAATAATCTTTTTACAAAGTAGTTCAACTTTTAACTCAGAAGTTACATTTTCCAACAAAAAAGATTAAATCTCAACAAAAAATATAATTGTTGACATTTTCAAGAAAAAAAAATTTTACTTTAAAAAAACACAGATCAATTCAACCATAAACGACCATTTTTCAGTTTAAAAAATTTAGTTTAAACACAACAAAAATGAATTTTCAACAAAATAGTCAAATTTTCAACCAGAAATGAAGTTTTTAATTAAAATTATCAATCTGCAGCGACAAGATTAATATATTTACAAAGTAGTTTCACATTTAACTCAGAAGTTACATTTTTAATCCAAAAAAGTATAAATTTCAACAAAAAATATAATTGTTGATATTTTCAAGAAAAAAATATATAACTTAAAAAAATAACAGATGTTGTTCAACGACAAAATTAATCTTTTTACAAAGTAGTTTAACGTTCAACCAAATATTTGAATTTTTAACAACAAAAAAATGAAATCTCAACAAAAATATAATTGTTGAAATTTCAAGAAATAAAGATTTGAATTTAAAAAAAAACAGATAAATTGAACCAAAAAAACTACGAATTTACGGTTAAAAAAAATTAGTCTTCTATCAGAGCAAAAACGAGTTTTCAACAAAATAGTCCAATTTTCAATCGGAGATGATTTTTAACTAAAACGATCAATCTGACAAATCAGTGAGAGGCAAAGTATTAATTTACCCCCATATAAAATCGAATAAATAAATCTTTAAGAATATTTATATTTGTGAAATTATTGGAACCTTTAGGAAATCATTAAAATTTTTGTGAACGACTTCCGAAACCTTTGAAATTTTTTGCGAAATATTTGAAATATTTTATATTTGTGAAATAATTGAAACCGTTAGGAAATCATTCACAAGCCATTGTGAAACCTTTTAAATATTTGTGAAATCTTTTTAATCTTTTTGAAATTTTTGGGAAATCATTCAAATCTTTGAGAATATTAAAAATACATAGTAATCGCTGGGAGATAATATTGACCCTCAATAATAAATTTTCTAGAAATTGTTTACGTAAGTTGTTGATGTAAATTAAAATACATTATTTCAACACACGTCAAATTTGGATACATATATATATATATGAAGCTTTAATTCAAAATCATAATTTTCCGCAAACAAATTTATTTAAAAAAATAATAATAATAATTGAGTAAATAAAAATAAAATAAAATATAAATAAAAAAGTTTTTCATTAAAAAAACAGTTCTTTTTTTCAATATTTTTTTAATGAAAGCAGTTTTTTCTTAATTTAGTAACTTTACAACAGTGATATTTATCACGCAGCTGCGTCTGTCGCCAATGTCAATATTTTTTACCAAATTACGTCACAATACAATGGTTCAAGAATAACTTGCACTTTGAAGAATACTTTAAAAAATATTGCCAACTACAACATTTTTTATAATCTAACATTATTTCTCTGCCATAAATAATTGGGTTGAATTGTATTTTTCGTATAAACAAATAAATTTTAAAAATAACAAACTAAAAAATTTTGTACTTCGCTAAAATAAAACAATGTTTTAGAATTACTGCAAGATTTATTAATAGTTATTAATTTAATTAAATCAAATTTAAATTTAGATTTAAGTAATTTTATAATTTCACATCTGATAATTGAAGTCTTTGTGAAATCTTTATAAAATCATTAAAGTTTTTGTAAAATCCTGTAAAACTATCCGAAATCTTTCCAAAATCATTGTAATCTTTTGGAAATTAATTCAAATCTATCTGAAATATTTGCGAAATATGTATTTGAAATCCTTGGGATATAATCGTCATCTTTGTGAAATGTGAAACCTTTTCTGAAATGTTTGGAAACCTTTTAGAAACATTTGATATTTGTGAAATATTTGGAAATTTTTGCGAAATATTTGAAATATTTTATGTTTGTAAAATGACTGGAATCTTTGTGAAATATTTTGAAAGCTTCGAAAGCTTTGACGATACATATAAAATATTTGGAAATATTTGTAAAATTATTTAAATCTTTTTGAAATCTTTAGAATATCATTAAAGTTTTTGTAAATCTTTTAAATCTATCCGAAATCTTTAATAAACATATCGAATTTTTTGGAATCTTTGGGAAATCATTAACATCTCTGGCAATATGAATTATATACCTGCATTTATTATTTATTTTTTAATATTTGTTTATTACTACTTATACAAATAATGATTTTTCAAACAAGAAAAGAATTCACATTAAAAATTGTTGAATTTTGTATACAAAAAGATAGATTTTCAACCATACGCTTTATTTTTCAACCAAAAATGAATAAATTTTAATCAAAATACATGAATTATTGTTACGATATTGTTTTTTCAACTAAAAAAGATCAATTCATGTATTTTGTTTAATTTTTTAAAAATTGAACTGTGTTGTTGAAATTTCGTATTTTTGGCTTAAAACTAAACTATTTGGTTAAAAAGTAACACATTTAGTTAAAAATTCAACTACTTCGTTTAAATTGAACTAATTTGTTAAAATTTATTTTTTTGATTCAAAATTCATCCCGCTATCGCTAAAAATTTAAATATTCCATTTTTAGAAAATTAATCTTCTTGATTCAATTCAAAGCAAGTTGTTAAGTTTTTGATAAAAAAAAAGATTAATTTTGTACGAAATGGTTCAACTTTCAACTAAAAAAGTTACGTTTCAACTAAATATTTAAATTTTATTTCCAAAAAGACCATTTTTCTACAAAAAGTTGAATTTTCAATAAAATAGTTTATTTTTCAACGAAAGAGATGAATGTTCAATCAAATAATTATAAAGTATAACTTTTTAAAAAAATGTAACCGGTGATATTTTCATTCAAAAAAATTTATTTTCAACCAAAGAAAACGAATTTTCCCCAAAAAAGTTTAACTTGCAACCAAAAGCGATAAATTTTCTAACAAGCAGTTAAATTTTCAACCAAAAAAAGACAAATTTTCAACCAAATACAATAATTTTGGAAAAAAAGTTAAATTTTGAAACAAATCTACATTATTTTCTTCGTTGAAAGTACATCTTGATTTGGTTAAATTTTAATTTCTAATCTTAAAAAATGTAATTAATTTCTATTTTTAAAAAAGTAATTCACTCGGTTAAAAAATCTTTTTTCGAGTTAAATGTTTAACTCTGTTGTTGACAATTTTTTTTATACTATCTTGTTGAAAAATCCTTTTTTAATTGAGGATTTTTTTTTTATTAAAAATGTATCTATTCCATTATTGGTTGAAAATTTATATTTTTAATTGAAAATTGATCTTTTTTAGTTGAAAATTCAACTACTTGTTTAAAAAAGATCTTTTCTGATAAAAATTCATACTTTCGATTAAAAATTCAACAGCTTGGTTGAACAGTTATTTTTTGTTTTTAATTTGATCTCATTTTGGTTAAAAATTTCAATTATTCCATTTTTAGAAAATTAATCTTCTTGGCTCAATTTTATTTAAATTTTCAACTAAAAAAAAGTAACTTTTTAACCGAATAGGTTAATTTTCAAGCCAAAAAGATTATTTTTCTGCAAAGCAGTTCAATATTCAAACATAAAATAAATGTAAACTAGTTTAACATTAACCCAAGTACTGTTTTTAACCAAAAAGATGAAATGTCAATAAGACATGTAAAATTTGAATTTCGAGTTGAATTTTCAACTCGAAAATTATTATCAGTTTTTTAATAAATGGTGAAATTTTTTTATTAAAAATCGAATTTTGAACAACACCGTTAATTCTTCAACAATTAAGAAGATAAATTTTAATATTTTTGGCTTGAAGTTCAACCATCTGTTAGAAAATTAAACTTTTTTGATGAAAATTGAACTATAATTTATAGATAATTTGTCCTTTTGTTTCAAAATTTAACAATTTTAACGAAAATTGTTGCACTTGGTTTAAAATTTATAAATTAATTTTTTATAATTGAAAATTTAACGATTCTATTTTTGATTTAAAATTTATCCTTTGTAAATTAAACATTCATTTATTTGGTTAAATGTTGTTTATTTTTAACCAAAAATTTAATCGTGTTATTTTCAGTTTAAAAAACTAATTTTCAACAAATTTAATTCGGTTGAGAAGAACGAATTTTTAACAAAATATGCAGTTGAATTTTCTAACAAATTGTTAAATTTTCCACCTGAAAATATAAATAAATAAATAAAGGCAATAGTTACTTTTGTAGCGAAGAAATTTGATCCTAAACCTAACAAACAAAAAACGAATTTTTATAGCCAAATAGTTAAATTTGAAATAAAATGATGAATCTTGAAAAAAATCATTTTCAAGAAAAAAGTACAACATTCAACCAAAGAGTCGAATTATGAAACAAAATTATGTTTTAACTAAAAAGATTTACTTTCTACAAAAATAAAATAAATATTATCAAAATTCATGAATTTTCAATTAAGTACTTGAGTTTTCAACCAAATAGTCAATTTTTAAACTGAAAAATATAATTTTTAAAACAAATAGTTAAATTTTCAACCGAAGAGATGAATCTTCAACAAAAAAGAATGAATTTCTTATAAGTAGTTCAAATGTTGAATTTTTAATAAAAACAGATGACGTTTTAATAAAATAGTTGCATTTTCAACAAAATAATTAAATTTTCAAACTATTCTATTAATTCAGTTTAAATTTAGGTGAAAATACGAGATAAATGGGAAGTTTTTTGAAAATAGGAAAAAACTCTAAATTCTTTAAAAAAAAGGGAAGAGTTTATGGACGACCTTAATTTGTTAAGTTAATTTGCTATATAAGTTAATCTTTAAATTATATCAATGTTCTCAACAACAACAAAATGTTTCGAGAATTTAATTTAAATTATTTTCATACTAGAAACAAATATTTTAAATTCATTCTTTATTGCGCAAATGACGGTTATATAAAATTACTGAAAATAGCGTAATGTAATATGCGGAATAATGAAAAATATCACACATTTCTAAAAATTTATAATTTCACAAACATCCTGCCTGATCCTGCTTAATCCGGTCTGAACTTGTTCCTGGGAAATAGGGGTTGGAAATTTTTATAACGATTTTTTCCGTGTTTCTAGATCAAGATGGTCCCATGACATGATATTTTGAAAAAAAACTTGGATAAAAATATTTAAGGGCGTTAATGGGTTAAGCAATATCTGAACAAAAAATTATTATCCTTTGATAAATTGAGCTGAACAATTATGCCTCAATTAAAAAAAAATATAATGATATTCATATAAGCAACCGTGCAGATTGGAACGAATCTCCCTCATTTTTCTTATGTTATACACATATGTTTAATGAGCCGGAAAGGATGGCAGTTGAAAATGAAATTTTGATTTGTGAACTTTTTTGTCTTCAGACATTGGCCCATAAAATGGCTCATAAGAAAGATTTAATTTCGATTTTAAAAGAATATTAATCTTTGTTAGATAAGCGTGAATAGTTGAAGACAAAGTATACAATCTTTAATAGTTTTGGCTTGTGGCAATACTCGTGAAAATAGTATTGGATCTATCAATTACATACAGGAAGTGTACTGATTTTGAAAATCAGTGTCTTAAAAAAGAAATGCTATCAGAGCAGGGGCCCAATTAATTGTAATTATATGCATAGTTAATTCAAATCCCCGCAATTATGGTGCAGTTCGTGCAGGTTTCTCATGGCGACAATGTTAGGTTGTGTAACTTACACAGAATACAAGTTTCTGTATACTCAGTACATGTATTAAGTCATGGAGGACGTATGTATATGCACATGCATACACATAACACATACGCTGTAATGACTGGCGCCGCCGGACGTTCAACAATAGGCACGGACACACTCGCACTACCAAGTCCCCTGAACCATCAAACACCCCCGACTAGCAATGTGTTTAAGATAACACAAAGAGTGAAATAAAATTTTCACACATTTATATACATATACCTATATGAATATATACCATCCTCCAATTATACAAATCTGAATTATTCAAGTACAGCGTTATGTTGCAGATAATTATACTTTGAGAAAAAGGACTGGTTTGAATAAAACGCTTCGGTTGTCATAGAACCAATTTTTTTGTTCCAACCGAAATTCGGTTAACTCAAGAAACCATCTGTTCAGCCAGCGCAAATTTGGATCAAGAAAAGGTTTGTTAGAAGAAGCAAATCTTTGTTAGAACAGCAATACGAAGATTGTCTACTTAGCCTACTTAAAGAATCGTTGGTGTCGCACAGTTTTCCTTTATGTGTTTCTCCGAAGAGTGAATCTATATCAAAAATCCAAGAATTTTGGACCCTTCCACGCCCACCTGGAAAAATTCTTTTATGACCCTGAACATCTGTACTACACAGGAAACCATTGATGTGAAATCTGTTGCATTGCATTTTGAACAATGAAAATTTTCATCGAACCTTTATTTGCTTCCGTGTCTCATTTTTGTTGCAACTCAAAACAACACCGAATCCAGACTGCTTCTGATTCTCTTTCTTCTTCGTTTTTTGTTTAAGAGGGTGCAAAAACTTTTGATTACGTAGTGCTAATGAATTGAAAAGTGTAATAAGATATAAGCTTCAAAGAAGAGACCATTAATGATATAAGTCTTAACGTGCATGAAGTAAAGGATATACCTTTTATCCTCTTCATACGTATGGGATTAGTTTCACCTGAGATTTCGTTTCTCATGTGTTTAAATCAAGCCCTAAAGAATAATGTTGTTACTCTTTAAAGTTGACTATTTGCATTTTCAATATTTCCCTACTTCGGTCATAGCGATTGCGCTGTGTGAGAGAAGTGAGAGGGGAGAGATCGTGCAAGTGGTAGAAAGAGAGGGAAGGGGCGCTCTTATATAGAAGTGCAGGTGAGGGGCGGAGACCAGTCGGCTTGGATTCGTTCTGTGTGGGAGACGAAGCTTGTTCAAGCAACTTTTGCACCTAGAATACAACGTCTGTGTCAAAAGTCGATCTGTCTATTTCCCACGATGTTGAATTGTCGGTAATTCAATCCAAAACAATATTTTTGAGTTTGTGCATCTTTTACAAAAAGCGTTCACCAAACGGGAGAGTGTTTGTGTTTGTTTCGACAAGTGCACTGGAATTACATAAAAATCCCACAAGGCCAGTTCGCCACTTCGGTAAAAACAGTTCTGAGAGACCCAAGTGCACAGTGTTCACGTGATTACGTGAAACCGAAAAAGGCAGCGGTAATAAAATCAAAAAAGTCACAATGAAAGCCATGGTTGTGAGTCCTGTGGGAGGTCGTGTGCCATCAACGCGAGGAGTTTTGCACAACGGTCTTGGTATAAATGCTGGGACCCGTCGTGACCTCGAGGCCGAAGAAGTTGCCGCTTATTTGACCAAGTTGAGATCCCTGGTACCTGACATGCCGAGAAAACGAAAACTTTCGAAATTGGAGGTAATCCAGAGGGTGATTGAGTATATTTGTGTCTTACAAACTACTCTTGAGGAGACGAGTATCCATCAGGAACCGACAGTGTCCAGCAGCAGCAAGTCTTCACCAACGAGACAACCGTTGCAGCCGCTGTTAAATGCCGCAACAACGACCTCTGCGACCGTCACTGAACGGTGACCACTAGAAACCGAACACATCGGTTTAAGAAATGAGGACGTGAAAAAAATTGTTTTGTAAGAGAACAGAAGAGGATGGCATCAACCTGGAGAACACTGGAAAACAGTTGCGTGCAATTCGATTAGACTCGCAATTAACTGTAATTAACAGTCGAAGACTGCGGATACAGGAATTAATTGATTAGAAAGTAGTATATTACTGCAATCTGATCAATCAACGTTTGTTCATCGTTACGTGATGTGTGTTCTACGAATACTTGATCGAGCAGCAGGTGAGACTCTTCGCTGAATTAACAACATAGTTTATCGTTTCCTGTGGCAGTGTGCGCTTTATCATTCAATTTTGCGCAATTTTCATAAAAATTATGTATTTAACACATTAATTGCGAAGTTTGTTGTTGGTATTCTGCTTTTGTAACATTTTGTTCGTCAGCTGATGATGGTGTGTGTGTATGTGTGTTGGAACAGTGAAAATAAGAGCTCAAGAAGAAACATTGTTAGTCAAGTATTTAGATATATCTACTGCAATTTTCAAAAGAACCAACAATGACACTATCCACCACTTGCAGAAGAAAATGAAAAATGTTCAAAAACTACTTGCACTCCAAGTTGACCTCTTTCTTTACGTGAAAGACTGTACATATTTGTATATAAACTCATCATCGCATTCCTCACGCAAGACGTTATCTTCCCAGTTATAAGAAGAATATAAATTCTACATCCTTGTTTGCTAACAGATTCGTCTCAGTTTTTGCGGATAAGTTACGTAAGATTCTAAGCTTTAATCAACACTTTTTGAAAATAAAAAGTGTGCCAGTACATTCAGTTTAAATTATACCGCAAGTCAAGTTAGGATTTCGAAAATAATTGACATGCGACTCACCGAGTGTAGGCGCTTTTGTGATTCAAATATTCTCTAATATTTTTCAGAGATTAGAAAGTAAGATTATACCGGAAGCTGCGTGTAAAAAGAAGATATGAGCAAAGAGTGCGCCTTGTTTAGTTTTCGACAATAATATTCAATATTTTTCTTCTTCAATTGCGCATTTTGTTTTTTGTGAAACGGAAAAAAATAGCGAGGCTGGAAATAACATATAATGCAACTGCTTGAAAAATAATTACCATACTAAGTTAATAAAAAAATGCTTGTTACAAATTGATATTGATGAACACAGTTGCACTATATTTTGTTTATAAGTCTTTTAAACAATCTTGATACCTGCGCAAATTTTGTCTTCGCCAAAAAAATCTTTTAAGCAGGATTGTAGGATTTCTAATTTAATCTAAATTAAAATAATTGTACATTTTTTGTTACGTGATTCGTATGTATACAAACGTCGTGAGTTCGAAACTGTTTAGCATCATTATTGTATTATTATTATTGCTATTATTAAATTGTTATTGCTCTCATATTCTTTAGAGATTCTCATATAATTGTAATGTATTGTATATTAAAGACTGAAAGGCTGTAAATATAATATGCACGGACATGATTACATAATCCGTGCTCGATTATATATACATATGTATATATATAGAAAAAATAAATACAAAATTGTGAACGTACACCAACAAATTTATTTATCATAACCAAATTCACATGCGCTACCCTTTTTATCTTAACAAATTATGCATCTGGAAAATATTTTCTCCGATATATACAATAATGGTAAGTATGCATTAAGATTTTTATATCCATATATTGACTATTTCAACAAATGCAAAAAAAAGTAATAATTTAAATTCTTCAAGAATTGGAAGTACTGAAACTTTGGGAAAGTGACTTGATAACAGAGTATGTATATGCTTTTATGATTCAGCATAATGTAAATAGGGTGACGTCAAGTCAACATTGAGAATATCCGCTAAAGCGCTAATGGCAAGTCAACTCGTCAGGCAGAATAAGATGGACACGCAGTTGAAGAGTATTTATTATTAGGGTATGGTTTTAGCGTTTTAGGGGGTGTAGGAGTTAGCAAAAGGACGGAAGGCAGGCAGGCGCGTATTGATCGGATATCCCGGGTCGCGTGCGCGTTCCTGGGAACGCGAGATTCGCAGTATACCCACGGGAGTCGATCGCCCTTTCTTCCCCGCAGGAGCGACCCCTCAACAAGCACTCCAATCCACTTGGCATTCATGGCAAGGACCCTCTTCGAGGGTGGTGGTTCTCATCGACTAGACTAGACGACTGGTAGATGTGTCCTAATAATGGAAATGGGAGCTGACTCACGACCAAAGCCAAGCAGCAGCAACCCTCCTTTCAGCATCACATCAAGTCTAGTAGCTAGAGGGTTGATCGATCAACGAGCAGCGCGCTGGCGCACCCAAGATTATTACAAAACCACCAACCAGCCTCGTTCTCAAAACATGTCTGTACAAAAAAGATTTAGAAATGGTCACTTTCCAACAGCCAATTCCATTTCGTCTCGGCAGAATGAAACTCTGAAGTAAAGGGCCCAGTTAGTGACATGCGGCCAGTGAGTGACACCTTGCTGCATGCATTTCTTTATTTATTAAAAAACTTAGCTGCAAAATTTTAATGAAGGCTTGGTTGAAAGAGGGTGGCGATTCAGCGGACGTTTTTAAATTCACGATCACATTTTTTTCAATTTTCCCGGTTCACTAGAAGTAACAGATTCATATTTGTTGCAAAATGCAAACAATTATTTTATTACGTGACGTTTATTCTGAAAGCCTTTTAAAACAAAAAATTGCAAAATAAATGAGTTTTCAAATAAATATATGAATATTTAACTTAAATACTTTAATTCGTAACCAAAAAAATGAATTTTTAAACAATAAGATTATTTTTCAAACAAAAAGATTAATTTGCTACCAAAAAATACTATTTTACAACAAAAAGACATGAATTTTAATGAAATAGTTGAATTATCGATCAAAGGAGACATATTTCCAAACAAAAATTTAATTTTTGAACTAAAAAAAAAATTTTCAACAAAAAGTAAAATAGTTTATTTTTGGTGAGAAAATTAATTTTTATCTTAACTGATGAATTTTCAACTAAAATGAAGAATCCTCAACTGGAATAATTGAATTTTAAAAAACAAAAAAATGAGTTTTTAACTAAAACAATGAATCTTTAACTGAAATTGTGGAGCTTTTAATCAAAAGTGAAATAATAAGGTTCTCAGTTGAACAAATCAATAATCAACCACATAAGATAAATTGTCAACCAAACATTAAATTAAATTTCCAGTGAAAAAATGAATGTTTAACAACAACAAAAATGAATTTTTTAACAAAATTATTGAATATTCAACTGGAACAGTATTTTTAGTTTAGGCAAAAAATTATTTTCAACCAGAGACGCATTTTCACTAATTTTCGTTTAAAAAAATCGTTTTAATCTAAAGCAACAACTATTTAAATAAAACTAAAAATGATGAATCTTTAATAAAAAAATTAATTTTCAAAAGAAGATTTGATTTTTCAACCAAGTAAATTTATTTATAACCTGAAATATCAATTTGCAACTAAAAAGATGAATCCTCAACTGGAGTAATTGAATTTTAATAAAAAAATGAGTTTTCAACCAAAACAAAAAAAATCTTCAACTGCAATAGTTGAACTTTCAGAAAAAACTGAAATAATTATGTTCTAAAAAGGAATCATATTTTCAATCAGAGTTCAATTTTCGGGACTAAAATTTCTTTTCATCTAAAGAAATTAATTTTTAATAAAAATGGTGAATCTTCAATGAAAAAATTAATTTTCAACAAAAGAGTTCATTTTTCAACCAAATAAATTTATTAATAACCTAAAACATGGATTTTCAACTAAAACAATGGATATTTAAATGGAATAATTTTAAAACAATGACACTAACTTTCGAAGAAAAAAATCACTTTCTACAGAAAAAAGTCGATTTTCTATCAAAAAATTAGTTTATTAGAAAACAAATACATGAATTTTCACATAAATGGCAAATTTACATCTAAATTGTGAAATTTTGAACTACAAAAGTTCAATTTTTAATTAAAACTGGAACGGTTAAATTTTCAGTTCAAAAAAGTAACTTTCAACCAAACTAATAAAATAAAAAAATAAAACTAAATAATACATACAAGAATAATTTTCTACAAAAAAGACGAATTTTCAAAAAAAAAAAAATTATAATCTTTTTATAAAAAATATCAATTTTCAATCACATAGTGAAATTTTCATCAATAAAATTGCAACCAAAAATATAATAGTTGAATTTTTCGTTAAAAAATTAACTCTTAATAACAACAATTTTAGAATAGTAGTTAAAATTTTGGTGAAGAATTCCTTTTTATTCAAAGAAAAAACAGGTTTTCAATCAAATGGCTCATTTCTCAATTAAAGAACTGAATTTTTAATTAAAATGGAGAATCTTCCATGAAAAAAATTATTTTTAACAAAGGAGTTCATTTTTCAACCAAATAAATTTGTTAATAACCTAAAAGATAAATTTTCAACTAAAATGATAAATATTTAACTAGAATACTTGAATTTTTGACCAAAAAGAAAAATTTTTAAACTATGAGGCTTAGTTTTAACGAAAAAAATCATTTCTAACAAAAAAGTTGTTATTTAAAAAAAAACACATGAATTTCAACAAAATAAATGATTTTAAAAAGTTCAATTTTTAAATCTAAATTTTTAGTTGAAAAAAACAACTTTCTACCAAACTGATAAATTTTTTTACTAAAATGATAAATCTTTAACTAATTAGTTGAATTTTAGACCAACCACAAATTACATAAATTAGAAAAAATTCATTGTTAAATAAACAATATCAATTTTCAACCGAACAGTCGAATTTTCATCCAAAAGAGACAACATTTAAACCAAAAATAAAACAATTGAACTTTTTGTTCCAAATTAAATTTCCTCACAAAAAGTCGAATTTTCAGAAAAAATAGTTAATTTTTTGGCAAAAAAACTTACTTTTGAACCACAGAAAAAATAGGTTAAATAGCCTATTTTTTAACCACATAAATGAATTTTTAGTTGAAAAAAAAAGATATTTTATTTTTCAACCAAGTTAATTTATTTATCATTTAAAGATAAATTTTTAACTAAAAGGGTTAATATTTAACCTGAGAATACTTACATTTTTAACTAAAAAGAAGAATTTTTAAACTATGAGATTAATTTTCAAAGAAAAAAAAAATTTTCTACCACGAATGACATAAATTTAAAAAAAAAATTTGTTCTTAATCAATATCAATTTTCAACCAAATAGTTGAATTTGCATCGAAAAGATATAAAATTTCAACCAAAAATCGGATTTTCAGATGAATTGTTAAATTTTTGACTGGAATATTTAAAAATTTAGTTGAAAAATTTATGTTCAAAAAAGTAAGTACATTTTTAAAAAGAGATTAATTTTCAATAAAAATGGTAAATTTTCCAACAAAAAAATTAATTTTTAACCAAAGATTTTAGCTTTAAACCGCAAGTAGTTAAATTTTCAAGAAAAAAGGTAATTTCCAAACGAAAAATGTAAAAAGAATTGATATTATTCTTCGGAAATATTTCCTCTTCGAAATACTACTTTGTACTCTAAAAACTACTTGTCCTAAAATAAAAACGATAATTATTATTTTCGCTCATATTTTTAACGAAATTTAGTTGAATTTAGAACGAAAATACATTTTTAATGATAACCATTTTCAGTTTAAAAAAATTAGTTTAAAAAAAGATTTTTTAACAAAAAAGTTCAATTTTCAATAAAAAAGATAATTTTTCAACTAAAATTATAAATCTTTTTATGTAATAATTGCATTTTCAACCAAAAAGATGAATTTTTAAACAAGAAAATGAATACCTACAAAAAGGACGAATTGTCAACTACAAGAGATAAATTGTCAACCAAAAATAGAATATTCAAATTTGCAGTTAAAAAAATTAATGATGAACCAAAGAAATAAATTTTTAAATAAAATGATAGGATAATAAATTGGAACGTAGTTCCACTTTCAGTTAAAACATAATAATTTATTAATTGTCTAAGGATTTTTTTAAAAAGGAAAATTTTCAGTAATTCTATAAATTAACTTCATTATTGGACGTTAAATAGGATTTTAAATTTGATTTTAAATGAATTTAAATTTCCTAAAATTAAAAATAATTTTCAAAGAAAAACACTAATTTCAAGGATAAGTTACATTTTTAAGCAAAGCGATGAATCCTCAACTACAATGATGAATCTTCAACTAAAATAGTTGAGTTTTAAACAAAAAATATAAACTTTCAAATGAAATGATGAACACTTAACTAGAAAATTTGAATTTTCAACCAAACTGATGCATTTTTAACTAAAATGGTTGAAAATTTTTGGTACAAAAATAATCTTTTTGCTTAAAAATTAATGTTTTCAGTTGAAAATTTAACTTTTTGGTTCAGAATTCTTTAATTTTATTTAAAAAAAGTCTTTTCTTGGTAGTAATTTAACCTTTTTCTTAAAAATTCATATTTTTTAGTTTAAACTTGAACTTTTTGTTTGAGAACTCTTAAATTTTATTAAAAATTCAACTTTTTTGGTCATAATTTAGTTTTTTTGTTTAAAAATTCTTTCTTTGTAGTAGAAAATTCAACACTTTGGTTCAGAATTCTTGAATTTGATTAAAAATTCGTCTTTTTCGGTAGTAATTTTTAAAAATTCTTTTTTAATTGAAAATTCAACTGTTTCGTTTAGAATTCTAAATCTGGTTTAAGACTTGTTTTTTTTCTATAGACAATTATTTATTTTAGCTAAAAATTTAATAACTAGGTTTTAAAGTTGAAATACTTTCTTAAAAATGCATTTTTTGGTTGACGATTCAAAATTTTAGTTAAAAATGTATATCTCTTTGGTTGGAAATTAAACTGCTTTACTGAAAATTCCTTTTTTTATTTGTGGAAAAATTACTTCGATAATTTAAAACTTACCTATTCCATTTGTGGCCAAAAAATTTTCTTTTTCGAGTAAAAATTCAACTTTTTGTTAAAATTGAACTATTTTGTTAAAAATTAATTTTCTTGTTAAACATTTAATCTAGTTTAGTGGAAAATTAAACTCTGGGTCTTTTTGATATTAAAAATTAACTTTTTTTCAATCAAAATTGTATATTTTTGATTACAGAATTTAACTATTTTATGTAGAAAATTGGTCATTTTTTCTTAAACGTTAAATAATTTAATAAAAAAAATCAATTATTTGGTAAAAAATAACTCAAAAGATTAATATTCTATAAAAAAAATTCATTTCAACAAAGAATAGTTCTAATGTTAGAAAAATAAATATCCAACCAAAAAGAAAAAAAAAACAATTTTCAAACAAAAAAATAAATACTCAACAAAATAATTCAATTTTAAATCCAAAAAAAGAAACGGTTTCAATAACATATATAAATTTTCAACTAAAAAATATAAATTGACATAAAAATAGTTTAGTTTCATTTGCAGTTGGGAAGTAATAAAAACAAAAATTTATTTTTTAACCAAACACATGAATTTTCAACCAAAAAGATGAATTTTCTGGACACAATAAAATAGTTAAATTTGCGGGTAGTAAAATAAATTTTCAACGGAAAAAGAAAAGAATTTTCAACAAAATATTAAAATTTTTAAACAAAAAGATGAATTTTTAACTAATGAGAGTACTCTTCTACCAAAAAAGGCGGATTTTCAACAATCAGTTGGATTTTCACTTAAAAGAGATTATTTTAAACTGGAAATAGAATAGTTAAATTTCCAGTAAAAAAATTTTCAATAAAATACAGGAATTTTAAACCAAATTCTTCAATTTTCACTTTATGAGTATAAATTTTGAACCAACCAATGTACAAGTTGAATTTTCAGTTAAAACAATTAATTTTCAACTAGAAAATTAGAATAAGATGTAATTTGATACAAAAAACAGTTTGCTTCAACCAAAAAGATGAAGTTCAAATAACGAGAGTTCTCTTCTAACAAAAACGACGGATTTTTAACAAATAGTTGAATTTTCTCCTAAAACATATACATTTTCAACTAATTAATTCTAAATAAGAAAAAACTACTAATTCTCGAGCAAAAATTAGCCAACAAAAAGATTAAATATTCTCCAATTAAATTCAAATATCCAATAAAATACAGGAATTTTACACTAAATATTTAAATTTTCACTTTATGAATATAAATTTTGAACCAACCAATGTTGGTTCAGTCAAAACAATTATTTTTCAACTAGAAAACTAGAAAAGGATTTAATTTGATGCAAAAAAAAAGTTTGATTCAAACAAAAAAGGTGAATTTTCAACAAAATAGTTTGAATCCTCAACCAAAAGAGATTAATTTTCAACAAAACAGTTGCGATTTCTATAACCATAATGGTTATAGAAATCGCAACTGTTTTGTTGAAAATTAATCTCTTTTGGTTAATCAAATTAATTTGAATTTTATCTTATCGAAAATTCCTTAGCTCTCAGGTTTTCCCTGGCATATTCCCTGACCTTTCTGGAATTACCTGACTTGTATCGACTCTGTAACTTAAAAAAAGCATATGTTAAGAACTCCATCTCTACCTTACTCAACTTTCTTGGGACACATTCATAGGATGAAACAGGAAGAATAATTACTACGAATTTAACAAAAACTCACTTTTATCAATTGATATATTAAACCATTTAAATTTGCTTACAAAATATGTTTAAAAAAAAAAACACTTTCCAGACTTGTAACTTTGCGCAATCATTCTATTATTGCGCTTGCACGTAAAAAAAAACAAGAGGCAGAAAGATAATTGTGGTAGAAAATTAGCCGGAGCGGAGTATGGTTTACCAAAAAAATATGCACACTTTTACACTTGAGACTTGAGAAACTCTTCAATAAATGCTTGATCGCGATTCAACCACGCTGCATTAAGTTTGACAGTTTCAACACACTGTTGCACGGTTCTCTCAACGCCCGGTTTCGGCCGATTTTCAAAGAATTCTTCAATTTCCAGTGCTTTCTGATCAGTAGCAAAATTCTCCGCAATATATTTCACTAGTCGTGAGAGCAAATACCCACCTTCATACCGATCCACCAAAACATCCCATTTTTCCTTCAAAAATTCCCAAGCGAGCAAACGACCCTTGTATGTCATCGTCACCGAGATTATTCCAAAAATAGTGTCTTGTGCACGAACCTCTTCGCCCATGGCAAACTCGAGTACCCTCGCCAACAAAGCGTCATCTTTGATGGCACCCAGAGCCCCCAAAATCCTGTCCTTCTCCTCGTGCAAATCCGACTCTCGATACAATTTCAGCATTGTCTCAAAAGTCTTCTCATCGCCAACAGAGAGCACCGCTCTGTAAACGGGACTGCGCAAATCGGCAGAAAGCACCGTTTTACCCGAAACATGCAACGAGAATCGTTTCTTCGCTTCCTCGATGGTACTCTGGTCCTCGAGAGAAACCATTTTACCCAATATACGCGACCTCAGCAGCGTGTCAAAGTGACTCTCGTTTGGCTTCGGATCCCATCCCAATCTCGCATTGACATCCTGTAAAAGAGATCGACCGAAAACCTTGAAGGAGCCCTCAAATTCCAGATGGGAAATTAGCTGTCCAATTTTCGTCAGACAATTGATAACACTCGACCAGACGGTGTAATTATCCTCGAGCTGGAAGGCCTGCATCAGACGTAACACGTCCACTGTCCTCGCCTCGCCCGCCTGTGTAATCGCAAATAAATCGTCCAAGAGACCGAGTCGATCGAGCGGTGGTAGCGTACGATTTTTGATGGCTGGTCGGAGCAGATCGAGCAACTCGGCACTGTACGTTGTCCGATAAAAGCCAACAGTTCCCGGATTTATTTTAATCCATGCTTCGCTCGGCACATCCTTCAGCACCACTTTCTGCTGCTCCTCGCTCATAATTGTGCTGAGGGCGACCTTTCCGGGCGCCTGCGATGTACTCACCGTCAACGGAATCATCCATGTGCAATTGTCTGTGTCAGCCGAGCCATTGGCGAGAAACCGCTTTTGCCGGAAAGTCAGCTCAACATCCGAGTCACCATTCACCCGACTACTCTCCACTCGCACTATCGGAAAACCCTGCTGTCTCGTCCAGGTTGACATGACATCGCCAATTGGCTTACTGCTAGCCTCCTCCAACGCCGCCCACAAATCCTTCGTTTCCGCGTTCGCGTACGAATACCGCTTCAAGTAGAGACTCATACCCTTCCGGAAATCATCATCGCCTATGTACGAGTGCAACATTCTGATGATACTAGCGCCCTTGCTGTACGAGATGTCGTCGAAGATCTCATCAATCTCGGAGGGATGACCGACTGGCACCTGAATTGGATGACTGTTTCGTAGAGCATCTAATTCCAGTCCCTTGATATGGATATCGGTGACAAACTGTGTCCAAATGTCGTACTCGGGGAATAGATGCTCGACGCAGAGAAACTCGACAAAGGACGCGTAACCCTCGTTCAGCCACAAATCATCCCACCACTCCATTGTGACGAGATTGCCGAACCACTGGTGTGCCAATTCGTGACCCACCACGAGCGCTATCCACTGCTTTCTCGCGGTCGACGTATTTTCCGGATCCACCAAGAGACACGTCTCTCTGTAAGTCACTAGGCCCCAGTTTTCCATCGCACCCGAGGAAAAATCGGCGATCGCTATCAAGTCCATTTTCGGCAGCGGATACGATATTCCAAAGTAATTAAAGTAGTAAGGCAGCACTTTTGTCGCCACATCCAGGGCAAATTGACCCTGTTCCCTTTTCGTTTTCGGCGTGTAAACTCTAACGAGCACCCCGTCACTGGTTTTATCCTCAACATAGTCAAACTCACCGACGACCACTGCAACGAGATAAGTTGACATCATTGGCGTTCTCTCGAAAACCAATACTTCCAAAGACCCGTCATCTGTTGTGCTCGTTGTTTTTGACTTGACTGGCTGTAACGAGAAGAAGAAGTAGAGCAAATGAGGTATATGGACCAGCAACAAGATGTCATCATTGAATCAATCAAAACACAGAGGATGGCCCGGCCGTTTTGTTAATATAAAAAAATTCCCGGTCAAGTAAATAACCAAATTCGAACTACAAAGCTGAACAATTTTGCATTTAAAGTAATTAAAACTGCTGCGCTGCGCATCATTTTAACTGGGTATCTACTTAAATCCTGGAAACAAATTCCCTGACAATTCCAGGTTTTTGCCAGGTATACAAACATTTTTTCAGGTATAATTTTTCAAGTTGTGAAGACAGTTAAACATTTTACATTTTTTAGAACAATTAACTTGGAATATGTATAAAGCTTCGCGGATTTATAATAAATAATGTACTTTTCACGAATTTGAATAATAATTCAAATAAATCTTTATCTTAGAATCTTATATTTAAAACACATTTAATTTTTATGTAAAATTAGTGTGGATATTTTTCAACGAACTGCATGCATGAATTCTCAAATAAATAGTTGAATTTACAACTTAATCTTTTTTTAACGAAATAGTTAAATTTTTTAACTAAAAATAATCCGTTTTCAACAAAAAATGACAACAAATTTTCAACCAAAGTGATGAATTTTAACTGAAATAATGAATCATTAACTGGAATAGATGAATTTTAAACCAAAAAGATGATATTTTAACTGAATTTTTTAACTTGCAAGCAAGTAGTTCTACTTTTAATCACACATGATTTTTTAAATAAAATTAAACTGTAACTGAAATAACTAAATTTGATACCACAAACATGAATTTTTGATCCTAATGATGAATCTTGAACGGAAATATTTAAACTTAAAAAAAAGATGGATTTTCAATTAAAATGAAGAATCTTTCAGTAAAAGAATTAATTTAAAAAAAAAAGAGTTCATCTTTCAATCAAGTAATAAAATCTTTATCTACAAAAATATAAATTTGGAACAAAAAATGTAGTAGTTATATTTGAACCAGAACATATTTTAATCTTTAATCAAAAACAGTAGAAATAAACCAAAAAGTACGACTTTTTAAGATGAGTTGAATTTTAAACTGAGAAAGATTTTTCTGTCAAAAAGGGAGAAAAAAATGCAAACAAACTGT